>JAACJT020000086.1:16951943-16973795 GCA_009936485.2 Gymnarchus niloticus | reverse complement strand
GGTGGGTGGGTGGGTGGAACACTGGCCTCATTTCATATGCTTGTCATTTACTGTATGTGTTTGCAAGGGAATTACATAAGACAAAGGCACAGTGGAACCTCAGACATACCATACTGAAGATGTGCATTTTAATTCAGAAATGCCAACTCCATTGTGACTTCACCGAGGGGGATCGTTGTCGGGACCTTAAGCACATTTCCCTGATTCTGAACAGCTCATTATTATGCCCACAGAAACTGGTTAGCATGTTTTATTGGGCATAAATTGTCTTTTCATCTCTGTGACATAACTGAACCATCACTGAGGCAGCACCCCATCTTGTAGAAATGTTTCTTGAATACCGATTTAGCAAATCATATTAAACCGCTGCAAACCTTAGGATTTAAGAGAGCGCACACATATTTATTTGAGGCATTTTAACATTATTTTGGTCCCTTTTCCTTCCAGATTTTTTTTTTTTGCATGTTTAATCATCATTTTGACGCCGCTCTTCTGGCGAGAGATGAGGTGTTTAATTAAATACAAACAGATAAGCATATGCTTAACACCGAACCTAAAAACCCAAGGTTGCAACCTGTAATTAAACATGGTTTTATAGTTTGAATTATTCAGGAGCCATATGGTTGTGAAATCTGCAACAATAATTAACCAGGGTCACTCCCCGACCCGCGATCCCCATGTGCACAGAAATGCATATGCAATAACTGCTCACCTTTTCAAAATAATTTGTACATGTATTTCCATACTCTGGCAATTCGACTGAGACTACAATTAATAATGCTTACATTTCTAAGAGAGAGTCTTCAGCATGTGTAAACAACAAGGTACATCGTAATCAACTTCAAACTGTGGCCTCCAGGGGGCACACTGTGTCAGTGGGGAGTACTGTTGCCTTGAAACCTGCAGGGTTGGGGGTTTGAAGCTCACCTCTGCTTTGTGTGAAGTAGTTTGTATGTTTTCGCTGTGTATTGCAGGTTTCGTACCATGGTAATGTGTGTGTGTGTGTGTGTGTGTGTGTGTGTGTGCCCTGTGATGGACTGGCGTCTCATCCAAGATATACCCCAGCCTCATGCTGCCAAGGATAAGCTCCAGATCCCACTGCAACCCTATCCAAAATTAACATTCGGAAGACATGAATTTCTAGCCCCTTTTAACACTGAGGAGGACATATCTGAAGATAAACGACATGATTTTGCTCACTTTGGATTTCAGCAACTTGCAACGCATTACGTACCGGTACATTGCCTGGGGTTTTGACTCCCTTCAAATGAGGTTTTTTGCCAAATAGGGCATTCAGTGTCCAACCAAAACGCTGCAGTAAATCTAGCGGAGCGGCTGATGTAGAGAATGCTCCGCTCATCTCCAGCCGAGATGAGATTTTACACGCTGAGGGATCTGTAAGGCAGTGATGTCCATTCATGTCCTTATCGTATCGTTTGTTTTGACAGAAAAGGCAGACCCACTTATTTATTAGGCCTGCAACACACAAGCTTATTTATGGCCTTCCGGTTCATTTTCACTCGTTTCCTCCGGCTCTCACTCGAACCAAAATACCTTGACGTGTGATAATACTCCTCCTTGTATGGTACATTCAGTGCCGGCAAACACATTCTCATCGGCTGTCAGGAGGGAAAAACAAAGCACCACTCAACTAATGTGTATGGACACTGAATTAATATGAAAGACAATGCCATAATCCTGACAGTCAAATTTGTTACAGTGACTATTGAGTCACTTTTCATCCTAATTGTGTTTCAGTGGGCAATCATGTATTAATAATGTGGCGTCGCTATAATCCCGTTCATTAGCATCCGACGTGGAGTCCTCAGCGTGTTCTGTCTGGCCTGCATATATTGGCTCATAACATTGAGCCAACCGTCGAGGATGTTCCACGGCTCAGATCCTCAGAAAAGTGCGTGTAATGAACCAGAACGAGGTCCCTGCTGGGGTTGGGGTGCCCTGACAGCGTGAGAGAGTCCTGGCATGAAATATAGAACCTGATTAACAGCGTCATCCCCTGGAGCAAATGAGGTCCTCAGATCAATCAAGGGCAATTTTCGGAAGCTTCCATTATTGGGGAAATAGGCGAAATATATCAGTATTGCTGAGGTGGGTCTTCCATTAATCTTTTAAAAGTGGAGCCCGATCAAATAGAAAATGACCGAAGGAGAAGTGTTGTTCTTCTATAAGCTCAAAGTGACACATAACTCAACTCTGCAATACCGAGCCAAGTGCTGACCTGCTGTAGGCTGGTCTACTGTGCTGTAGACGTTCCGACAGGCTACTTCCTGATAACAGTAATAATTAGGAGTGTGAGGAGGTGTGTTATCTGGGCCCTTTACCAGATATCTGCAGTTAAAAGACAGAGTGAGTATAGCTGTACTGAGCGGCAGTAATTAATATTCCAGGGAGTAATTCACTTCTAAACGCACTAATTAAATCAGCTTAAACTGTTTGAAAAGTAGACCGCCATAGTTTATGAGGGCACAAATTCATAATGGATTTTGATGTCCAACTGTGCCAGAGCATATCTGTGATTCAAAACAAACGAAGGCGAGTATGCTCTTGCAAAATCATTGACAGGCCTCGTAGCACACAGACGCCGATTTACAGATTCCTTTGGTATCAGACCTTGTGTAATTTCATGGATCAGCAATCTGCTGAAATATACACAAGCTCAACTAAAGGAACACTGTCCCCATGGCTTTTGATGCCAATTAAATGCTCTTTACATGTGTGCTATTAGGGTAACAGATCTCGAACCAATAGGCTGTTTTACCACTCCCTTAGTAAACTGACTAACAAAATTTACTTTGGAGTTACCGATATCATGCTAAACTTTCCTGCTAAGACCATACCAAATTCTGCATATTAAAAAAAAGACATTCAAATATGCTTGTCCACCTAATGCATAATCAGAGGGGCTGACTTCTGTGTTGGTCTCTCCACACAGAAAGTCTGGCCATATGAAATATGTCATCAAAGCAACAAATTTAATTAAGGCTTGTTGTGAAGCAGTCAGAGATCCCCAGGGTTTTTTCTTCAAGTACCTTCAAATCTAACCTGGTTTCCATAGAAACCTGCCCATTACACCAGAGATGCACGCTCCCCCACCCATTAGAAATCGCCTCGTTCAAAAATGCTCCACCTATAAATGTCCGCTGCAAGAGAGAGACACACATTGTTTGATACCTAAGCTTGATCACATTTTGAACTGGGTGACATAGTTTGTTGATATGCGCAGTGACCAAAATGCTGTTTATAAATCCATGTGGTTTCAGTCTATCCACACCACTGGCCCATCTCTAGGACTGCCGCTAAGTAACGTCTCTGAGGACTTGAATTCCAGATTTCTTTGGTGCTTAAAAGCCTTTTCCACGCCGTGTATGGCGAGCAATACAAACAGGACTCCACCGATGAAGGGAGATTTCCAATATTGTGAAGGGAAACAAAGAGGATGACATGAATTGGTCTGCTGAGTACCGCTTACCCGCCGTGATCTCTTGGCACGCCTTTGTTAAATGACACATACGCTGCCAACAAGTGTGTGTATGTGTGGCCCTGCAGGTTAGGAGTCTTGGCCAGTGTCAGGAAGGTTGTTGGTTCACATCCCATGGTTGGTAGAGAGCTCATATCACTCTTTGGCCCGGACTCCAAGCCTTACTCTGACCCGTGCGTGTGTATCCTGGAACGTAAGATGGGATATGTGGAAAACTAAAGGGTTCCTATGTTCTTCTAAAATGGCCAGCTATCATTTTCTGTAATCAAAAGGAAAACCCTGTCAAAACTACCACTGCCCCAGCTCCCCCATAGTGCAATATCAAAATCATAGACCTGCATGCAAACAGTGAATTTAAGGAAGTAGATAAGGCATGACTGTGATAAATAAGAATGTCATGTTGATTTAACCATAACAAATCTGGACGGATGCAGCAACTTCTTTTCAGTCACAGAAATGAATCGATCCCCCATGAGGAAAGCGACAGTTGCGCGGAATCCGACTGTAAATATTCCCAAGCATACCGCTACAAGTAGCCAAGGGCTTTGGAGACGGATAATTCCTTCTTCCTCTGGCCCAGTTTCATACAAAATAGTCATGCACATATTTTTATGTGTATTCTGTTGTCTGGCTTCTTTCATGCTTATTGCAGCCACCGTTATTACCAGCATCTAGCTTAAAATACTTGCCATTTGTGCAATATTGGTGCATGGTGTCAATTAACAGCCAATGGTGTTAAAGTCATGCAGAGACATGTATATTTTAATTAGCAAGTAGAACTTGTTCCCCCAAATAACATCAAAGCATCCCTTTAAAAGAATGGGGAAAATAACAATATAATGAATACAGCACAGTGACTGATTCACGACTAGGCGCCGGGCAGATTGGAGAACTTGTAATCTCATGGTAGCCTACTCAATCCCTAGAAGGGCTTTGCGGCTGGGTCGAAAACGACAAAAGAAGAAGAGTTAAGTCTGCCTGTAATATTTAGATTCTGCTTGGAGCTGCTGCATTTCCTGCTTTCTTCCTGTCATCCCTTTGAATGCTGCTGAGCTCCAAGTATCCATCTCTCCGATGGCAACCCAGCCCCAAGGCCATCTCTTCCATCACTTTTATGCCGACAGGAAGTGGATTTAACTCCACGAGCAAATATATCCGGATTGGAGCGGGTTGCCGTACGCCAAAGACACTCAGACAGACGCGGCCCCTCGAAGTTGCACGTGTTCGGTAGAGCCATCTGCAGCCATCTGATTAATTGCAAAACAGCTTTCAATGGGGGTTGGATAAAAGGGAACGGTAATGGACTGTCAACCATGGCAGATCATGGTGAGGATGTCTGACAGACTTCTACTCTCAAAAGCCATAAAAAATCTGTGAGTACAAGTTGATAAATGCTGGACGAGGTCCAGCTCTCTGGAGATAAGGTGGGATTCTCTTAGCAGCTGCTCTCAACTCAGGAGAACAACCACAGCTTCCTGTCAGGATTTACGTTCCTAAGCCTTGGCAACACATTACATTCTGCTAACCTTACCACTGCCACCTTCCCACCATTTTCAGTATGGCTCAGGATGATCTGAACCCTACAATGTTAACCACACGGTGGAAGATGTTTACTCCGACAAGACTTACTTTGAGTAATCATCTGAACTGCATGCATTCAAAACATGGCCACAAATATATCTGGGGGTGAGAGGTGACAATAATGCTCTCTAAAGCACGACGTCCTCCATTATAACGCTCTGCAATCGGTGACAGCTTTCCGAAGCATCAGCTAAACGTATATCTTCCAAACCAAATTATCGTGTCTTCTGTTACTTCTGGAGTAAGCGATATAAAGCAGTGATTCATTTCCTCACTTTAGAGCCACGCCCACTAGATTCATCTTTCATCACGGTGAGGGGACGTTTTCACGCTACGATGGCTCTTGTCCCATACCAGAAGAAATGCGAGGGAAAATTATGCGTACATAATAACAACAAAAGACTTACAATCATTTTGCTTTGTATACCACTGTTCCATCCATCACCTGACCCCTTTACAGCCGATCCTGTGATCTGGCCAGCATGGCAGCTGATTTACTATCTGACCATTGAGTCTATGCCATATCTGTGGTGAAGCCTTTCACACTGAGGTCGGAGGCTCCTCTTAGAGGCCCTCCTGCTCTCCTGTTCTCTGACACCCCACCACTCATTCCCAATCCGTCCATTAACCAGGTGAAAGCCCCTAAGATGGATGCCTCCTTGTCTGCCTGAAATGCAACAGCCATAAGGAATATTACGGGATATTTTTTTCACTTAAGATTTGTCGGCTGAAACAAATTTCTTAACTGAGCCAATTTATTTCTTCCATTATTTCAGGACTGGAACATGTTTATATGGCTGTGCTTAAAACCTCCTCGGTAGACATTTTTGCGTCCCTGGAGGGAAGGTAGCAAAATAATTAATCCTATTATGATTTACATAAGGTGTCACGGTGGCTCAGTCCAACAGCATGCACTTAGATTAATTAGTGTCTCTTAATTTCCCACAGTATCAGATTGTTTGTGTGTGTGTGTGTGTGTGTGTGTGTGTGTTTGTGAGCGTATGTGGACATGTTTATTATCATGTTCCTGGGAGGAATGAAAACCTGGTACATTTTATCTCCTGGGGACATTTGTGATGTCCCCACAATAAAAAACTTGATTTTATAAAAATCTGTGAACGCAATGAAAAATCTAAAAGAGCCAGTGTTTTGTAGGGTTAGTTATGGTTAAAGTAAGGACTGGGTAAGGATTAGGGTTGTCATAGTTAGGATTAGAATTAGGCCCGTAGAAATGAATGGAAGGTCCCCACAAGGTCAGAAATACAAATGTGCGTGTGTGTGTGTGTACCCTGTTCTGGACAGGCATCCTGTCCAGGGTGTTGCCCTGCCTTGGAGAATAGGCTCCTGGTACCTTGTTACCCTGACCAGAATCAGCTACTGGAAGATAGCTAAATGTTTATATGATTCTTTACATACTGTATGTATAATGTGACCCTTTAGATAACAGAAATAGGGTTAATAACTGTCGCCTTCATGAAGGCAGATCTGTAGGACTTGTAATGATCATTTTTAGCATTATCGAGACACTTGTCTTCAAGTCTTTCATGAGAAAATTAATTTCCCCAATGCAGCAAATTTGCAAAGAAAAAAAAAACGTTTCATCATTCATGTCAAATATTTGTGACTAGACAAGAGACTTCTGGACTAATTTATCATCTTGAAGACAGTTTTTTTTAAAGATAATGAAAATGGGGGAGACAGTGTAGTGCAACCAATGTTTGAGTGCCTCCGGAAAGTATTATCTCATCTCATTGAATTTCCAAATTGATTGACATCCCAGGGGTACTAGTGCTCCAATCAAAAACTTCCTTGGAGAAAAATTGATGGGCACAAGCATGTAAGAGTTATATTATCCGTTCTAACTTGTGCAGTCCGCGAGCTCTCATATTGTCTCAATAACAGGAAAATGCCATTCAAGAAACATGAAGGAGTCGATTGCTAGAACCCTCAAGCTGCATAACCTCTTCCCCTCCCCCAAGGACCTTCCTGACTATAAAATTGTCCCCACCACACTGTGGCACATGGTGATTTAGCTGCAATTTAACAAATAGCAATTACTTTGATTTTTGAGCATCTGTGTGCCTTTCTTAACCCAAGGAACTGTTTCTCTTTAATCAAACATTGCTTTTTCTAGACTTATTGTGTAACTGCAAATTGCTTCCTTTTGGGTGACCCAACAGAACAAGCAATTGGCTTTCGCCTTATCCCCCACTGGCCATACGTAACTGCTAATCTGCTGTTACATCTTTGTGTAGGCCCATGCCCTCGTAGACGACGGAAGATTTTCCCAAGGTTGGGATGGAGACTTCATTTGGAGGACAGGTTTAACGAAATGGTGGAGAGGAATGAAAAAGAACGGACAGCCGTTTGGGGCTTCAGCACAAGGGAAACACAGAGGAAAACTAAAGAGGCATCAGGTCTCGGGCGAGCTAAAACTTGGTGCAAGATTGAGCATTAAGGTCAAGACAAATACGTTATCGTTAAGTAGGGCCAGTTGAATGAATAATCATAATTAGGTCTATTCCTGGTGATACGGTAGTCTTGATTATGGATTTCCACACCCATAGCACACTATCCTAGAGTCCACTTTGTTCATTTAAGCCTGGCTGAAGTGATACTGGTAGTTGAGCTTGATAGATGTAGCGTATTCTACAAGAGCATACAAGGGCTACAGATCTCTGAAAACAAGTGGAGCAAAAAAACAAGAAAATGTCATTGTAAGGCTGAGATGTTATAACCCCGAAGGCTATATCCAATAAGAAGTCCAACAGATTTTTATAAAGGGTGTACATCTCCCTGTCAGAAAAACTCCAAGTCTAACTGCCTGGCGTAATTACTCCTTACTCCTTTTGCATGAAGTAGGAAACGAACCGACTCACTGCTGCTGTGTATCACAGCTGTATGCTGGCATACATCAACGTCACTGTCTGAGGCGAGGTTTACTCTATGAAGTGCTTATGAGGTCCGAGATCAGGTACTGCAGTGTACCGCGATCATCTTGAAGACTGAACCATCGCTCCTACTGAAAGCAGCTTGGCCAACTGACATTTGCCTTGGATTTACGTGGGAAACAATAACCTCAAGAAATGTTGCAACGGCCGCACTCCGACATTGAGTCTCACTTGCTAGGCCTTGACTCAACTCCAACCTGCAAACTGATGGGAAAATGAAACATTCATGCTATTTAGCCACGTTGAATGTGTTCAGCATTGCCTGTTTTTTGTAAAAACACAGAAACCTTTTTCCCAGACAATCTGCCTCGGTCCGCACACACCTCACGGGGAGACGGAGAAAATAAAAGCGCCTTCATGCATCTACAAGTTCACCCCTCTACTGTCACTCGGCTACATCTGACTGATGGAAATGATCAATGACGAGACTTCATAAATGAAAGCTGGCTGTCAACAAAAGAAGAGAAACAGATGGGTCTGGATACTGATCAAATAGTAAAGTTTTATATGTGTACTGCTATACTTCATTGTCATTTAAGCTTTCAGTGGAACCATAATGAAACTCCTTCCCCTTCAAGTGCATTTAACCCGTCTCAACCTTCAATTGTTTTTATTTCATTCAGAGCAACATACCTATTGCCTGCCAAAATAACAAACTGGCTACAAAGCCCAGTTTCCAACCTACATACTTATCCTATTCAAACTTGAGGATACTCGTAAATAATGAGCAAACGCACAGACTCTGACACGCTGGGAGATTTAACATGCCCCTAAGACTCAACCAAGGCTCTTTCATTAGCATTGACTGCAGCAGGGAAAATACGTGTGGGAGGACGAGACGTAAAGGGCACAATGTCATGATTCACCATTAGAAACTTATTACCATGTTTCTGCTTGCTTATTGCGCTGAGGCGGAGTGGAGCACTTGAGGAGCCCTGTGCAATCCTGGATCAGCACAACGGAGAACCTCCACCCTCCCAAATTCGAAACGCCCCTGTGCCTTAGCCAGAAATAGCTGGGGTATCTTCTAATAGTCATGTGATGCGGATAACAGCAAGCTAGTGATAGCACCTAAAATGTAGTAATTGGACAAAAGAGGTTTCAAAACCCGTGGTGGGCGGGAGCATCACAGACTTCCAATCAATGCTGGCTCTGCCCCCTTCTCATTGGTTTCAAGGTTGTTTCTTATTGGGGTGGAGCCAGCATTAATTGGCAGTTTAGAATACTTACACCCACCAGGGGTTTTGAACCCTCATTTGTCTTATCACTTCCTGAAACCTGTGGCAACGTCTCACCTCAACCCGTCTGGAAAACAGTTGGCTGTTTGATGTTCCCGGTTACCGTCTCAGTGGCGCAACAGGAGTTGATTAGCATTTGCAGCGGTCGGCTGTGGCGAGCGGGTTAGGTGGAGATAAAACAGTGGAGGTCCCTGCGGCCCAGGTTTGATGGACAAATATTCACAGGAGAACAGACTGGCTGCATAAGAAGTGGACACTACATAAAATGCATTCCTTTGTTTTGTACCAGGTCGATTCTAAAATGCATCTTTCGGCTCAATTATTTATGGAAAATTTCCTCACAAGGATAGTAAAACCTGAAAAACAGTCATGTCTCCCTGATGTAAAAAGTCACCCTTTATCACCCTTAAAACCGACTTTTTATTTTTATTGATCAAGGGGGTAGCCGGCGTTAATTACGTCAAAATGAGAGTCTGTGGGAGGTTACCACATAGGGACAAAGAGGTGTGTCTAAAAAAGTTTCGATTTGTGCAGGGAATTTCTTGTTTTATTCATTCTGTCATTTACCAACGATAAGGTGTGTTATCTATTTGCGTGTCAAAGGCCCTTATCAAGAGGAAGACTGAACATTTGTGGAATATCAAATAGGCCTACCCATCTGTATCCACTACACAGCACGAGCTCTGCTAAAATCAGAAAACAGTATCGCTGATGCCCAGCTGTCAACATAGCTATACTTTACTGCTGCTTTTTTCAGAATTCATAGATGGTAGATGTGTTTTAATCAAACTTTTGTCCTCCAAAATGCAGTGCACACCAACAGTATATGAGAAAAATCAATCACTGCAGTTCAGTTGGTCTTACCCCGACAGCCGATTGATCAAAGGAATGAAAATAATTTCGGAAAATGTGCAACATATAGGCAGATGAATGGTTACAATGCATTTTTTTCTATCTTATATTGCACTTTTGTTCTGGTCTGGATATTATGCCAGCATTAATATCTTTCTATTTATTAGCTTATGTGCCCATTTGACATTGAGCTGATCCATAAATAATTGATCAATTTCTGTTCAAGGCAGTATGGTTTTCTTTTATCCCCTATGAGGTGTTGACAAGTTACATTGCAGTTACTTTATCCTCTCCGCCTGTCTTTAGAGCGGAAGATCTTTTGGCTCAAACAAATTTTTTTTTTTTTGCTCTCGATGACAGCATCCCATAGACTAGGCAGGAAATGATATTTTTTTTTACTTCCATGCAACTGCATTAAAAAAGTTGGTGTTACAGATGACTTGCGCCATATGAAGGGCCATTGTGTCGGAACTCAAAAAAAGACAACGGAGCGACGTCTCCTGCCTTGTTATTAGTCCACTTCCTGACTCACATGAGCATTTTTTTTTTTCACGTTTTCTCCATAACAGGAAACAGCTCTGCTGCTCCTGCGTCGTCCTTAGCAGTCAGGAATCGATCCACAGAGCACCATTGTGCTGTGTTTATTGCCTCTGGACAGACTGCTCCTCTGGAGGTCAATACCAGAGCTCGCATGCACTTGACATATTTTAAGACTTGATGCACAAAGCAGGCTTAACCATCCTATTACACCATGCTGATCACCACCAAGACAACCACGATGGGAATCGTGTTGTGAACTCTGAGCATGTGATATTCCCAAGAGAAGCCATTAAACATGCAAAAGTTGAACACATGACTCCCCCAGACTCCGATATCCTTCAACAGATTGACGATGATCATGTCAGTGACCCCCCCCCCCCCTTCCCTGTATCACACTACCCAGGGACAGGGGAACTGCAGAAAATGAATAATGTGTAACCATTTCACTTGTGAGGCCACTACGGCTTTCGCCACTGCTGGGAAAACAGTTACGGGCAGGCTGCGGCTGCATCAGAGAAACAGGTGAAAACAGAATGCGCTACAGATCCCCGTCAGTATGAGGTGGGGTCCTCAGCTGGAGGACTAAATGGGAACCATTTCATCCCCCTTCTACCTGGAGTAACCCCCTGCCCTGTTCTGTTATTGCACTGCAGAAAGGGAAGGAACAGGGACCTGTGGATGCAGCATCTGCAGTGGCAGAGAAAACCAGACCCACTCTTGATGGAGTGCTACAAATTTACCTGCGGGGTTTTTCTGAAGACGCTAAACCGCTCTCAGGTGCCCCTCTTGCGACAACTTTGCAGCAACTCAGCAGATGCACATCTGATGTGCCAGAAGTTGAGGGTACCGAACGTGTCCCCACGGTACAGCGTGTGAGACGCTCTGTCAGTATGACGGAGCCCAGAAATACATGAAGGAACTGGCCACGCTGTACGTTCCCTCACCTTTGGTCAGGTGCCAGGCTCTGTGAGCTAAGGTCATTCTGGTTACATAATTGTCAAGCCAAGATAGAGAGAGCAAAGCGACGTGAGAACAAAGGGTTTCACATGCCACGAAAGTGTCACACTACGATGCTTTGTAAGAAAAAAGAAGGAACGAAAGTGGACAGTGACACTGGCCAAAAGTGTGAATGACACCAAAGTACTTTGATGAGATGTTACCACGGCCTCATGTTTATTAATAGTAACACACTGATCAACCGTTGAAATGAGATTCAACTGTCACACACACTTTCCCTGTGAGGTAATCACTGATGAAACAAATTTTAAAAGAGCCGAGGATATCACTGCAGAGAAAGACCACAGACTCAACATGCTTTTGATGTAGTTGAGAACATGGCAAAAAAAAAAAAAAAAAAAAAAATGGGAGAGAAGTGATTAACACAACAATGAACTTCAGCTGCACTGGCAGTAAAAGCTTTCGACGAACTGACTACCGCCCTGAGAACCGAGCGAACGCGCGCTGCCTCTCCATGGCGCGCGGGCGCTCTTCCCGCCATAGGCAACCTGTTCCCTTTGAGGGAGCCGCTCAGTGCGGCGGAGCGCGGGAACAGCATCGCCGAGACTCGGGGGAGTGCCGGGCCATCGGACGCGGTGCGGCGGAGGCACTCACCAGCAGCTGGCCGCACGCCCGCTCTTTGTCTCCGCTGCTGCCGCCGCTCCGCGATCCTCAGCCTCCCCTGCTTCGAGGCAGAATGAGCTGCCGCTGCGCTCAGGACCGGGTGTCTATGGGGCTGCCAGGCGGCGAGACGCGCTACTGCCGCAAACGTCTAGGGGCAGGTAGTTCGCGGTTCTCGGAGAGCAGTTAGGGATGCGTATAGTCTACACAGCCTTCGCTATTCCCTATCGGTGTTACAACACACTGCCCCGTAGTTCACCACCCCCCGCCCCATCCTCATCACTCACACACACACACACACACACACGGACACTCACACTCACTGCTAGTCCGAATAGGTCTCTTCCATGCACACCACACTTTAAGAACAATGGAGACACGACGCATAGATGTCATTAATATAAAACTGAGAAAGAGAAAAGGAACAAGAGACTTGCGCATAACATTAGATGCATAAATATTAATAAGACCTCTTCATGAATATCAAACAGGACCATAGACAGACAGCCCTATTGTAGATCTAAAGCTTATTTGCTTGCTTGTTTAATTCAATGTTGTGTTGTAAAGATTGGGATTACGCAAATGTGGCCGTGAATGGATAAAAGGGAAGGTGGCTTCCAGGTTAACCTTGCTTTATTTTTGTGCCCAGGTTCAGGGATTGTAGGGTGTCTCACACACACACAGACACACACACAGAGCCTAACCCTAATCATATGGGCCTTCTATGGGCCTAACCCTAATCATAACTATGACAACCCTAACCCTTACCCAGCCCTAACCATAGCCATATGTAACCCAACAAAATACAAGACTTTAAGCAATTTCAGTTTTTCGATGGTACTGACAGATTATTATAAAATTGAGTTATCCTTTGTGGGGACATGAGAAGTGTCCCCAGGAAGTAAGAAATAACAGGTTTTCATACCTCCAGGGGAGACATTGTGTCCCCACAATGCATTAATTACGTGTATATACACACACACACACACACACTTGTATGCTCTAGTCCACAAGGGTGCTTATCATTAATTTAATAATACGTTACCGAACAAAACTCTGCCTTCGTCTCCAGATTAAACCAGGGCCAGATCATCTCCAGGTGTCCAGACAGACCTTCATGGCCCTTTCCAGTGAGATTAGCATCAACGCATCCTGCACCACATTGAATGCGGGAGCTGGGCTCTCTGTACATGTGGGGGAAGAACGTTTTTGGATCCTTCCTCTGCTCTTTCACTCTGAGCAAAGTGTGCATTGCACAAAGTGAAGCTGCCTATTAAAACCACAAGTGAACAAAAGCAAAAAATTACACTTTCAACAGGGAAGTGATTTACTGCGGAGAAACACACACACTGACACACTGCGTGCCATTTCGCGCCAAAATGCCGTGTTTAAGTTTAATAGCCACTCGCCCGCTTGTGGACAGCAAAGCCTCCAAACACATAGAGGCATTGAAGTAGACAGAGAAAACCAATGAATCACAGCTGTGTGCGCAATGAGGCCTTGATGGTACTGGATCAATAGATCATAATCGGACGATATCTCTCATTTCTAAAAGGCTTCCGTTATAACAAATGTTCCCATGGAAGCCGCACAGGAAAGGTTAACAACATTAGAGCACACTGATTTAAAAATGATAAAGGTTATTCTGGTGTATGTTACTGCTAATAGACTGTCAGAGTACATACTGTACTTTTTCTGAAGTTTAACAGAAGCACCCAGAGCTGCTACATGTATCGGAAAGCTGAACTGGGTCACACTGGCATCCCGTCCAGGGTGTACCTGAGACATGTGTCGTACCCTGCTTGGGATAGACTCCAGGATCCACGACAACCCTGCCCAAGATAAGTGGTCAGAACGTATACTTATCACCTGAATTCCAAATGTGATAGTGGTATGCTTCTGTCATTAAGTGATTTAAAGTCTATTGCACCATCATATGCATGTGGGGAAGGCAGACCATGTTATATATATATTCTTCTGGTTAGCACTGTGGCAGACCACCCTATGGATGTCTGTCTCCTTGAACCTACTTGAACAACGTGATCAGGAGGACCTTGAAAAAGTTGCACTGATTTCAACCATTCTTGTTTTCCCCGAGCTTTCAGATACTCAGTTTGAGGAACTGAAGCCGGACCAGCTACGCTCCTCTCTGAGCGCTGAATTCATTGCCACGGCTGACGTAGCCAATCCACTTTTGCTATTACGACATGGCATATGTGGTTTTGAACTGTTGTATGCTAGATTTGCTTTGTGGACAATGAACAGTATTATTTCAGGCTTATTTCCTTCTATTTACTTTCCCGATTAGTTTGTGATGCTGTATTTACTGCATTACTGTATTTAAAATTTTTAATTCTCCCAGGGTAAATTTTAAAAAGTTTTTTCATTTTGGACATAATTCAGATTTTTTTTTTATTTAGCTGGTGGTATAGTGGTGACTGGGAGGGGTTGAACAGAGGTTTTGCACGTGGAATAAAAAACGAAAATCTATGTTGTTTGCAAAAACCTTCTCTGATTGGACAATGCTATTCATTTTGCGATGGCCGCCTCCAGTATGGTATATAATCTATGAGGCATGAAGTTTACATTACAGAATACTCCTTAAAAGGTATTAGCGGGAAATGCACAACTTGTTTTCGTCTACTGCACACGTTTACGCATGCAGTGCTCCTAGAATCTTCACTGTTAAGGTTGGCACAGCCTTTTCTGTTCAAACAGGTCATAAAAAATAAACTCCAGGGATGAATCGGGGAAAAATAAAAAAAAAGAAAAGAAAATAAACTCCAGGACCCGAGTTCCCACCTCAAGAAATCATCTTTCTGGAGCAAGAGTATCTGGACAAGCATTTCATATTCCATAGCTAGTTAAAAATTAGGAAGGTAAGGCCGCTTCAGGTTTGCCCTTAAAGCGTGTATGAGGAGGTACAGATGCCTGAATTTGCCGCACCTCTTGGCACTGAAGTACATCTCCAAAATGCTGACCGTGGGAGAGGCTCCTATCCAGTGCTCAGTGGGACTAAGGACTACAAAGCATCTTTACTGTATTGATGGATACATATATATGCATGCATTTGCATATATTTTCCTTATATAGGGTTGTGAGCCAGCCCAGGGCCGGTTTTTAAGGTGATCCTCCTTCCCATGGTGATAAACATTCTAATCACTGAAACCCATCCGCCTTAATTGGACTGGCATTGCATACTCAGCATAAATAAGGTCAACTGGGAGTGTTTTTTTTTTTTTTTTTGAGGGTCAGGGCTGTAGCATGGGCTTTGGCTTTGGTCTTAAATCGTTTTAGCTTTCCTATGGTTTACGTGTTTCTTTATTTGTCCAAAACAGTTTTAGTTTTGAACCTTCATGGATCCTTGTCCCTGTATTGTGAGTATGTTTTTTTATTCCTCTAAAGCTGTTTTCTTGGTTTGAAATCGGTTGTCCTGTGCCTCTGTCCTGCTTATGTGACAGATCGTTGTCCCCCAACCTGCCACGAGGGCTAATTGTCCTTATCCTCCAGCCTAACTGGATTTAGCAGGCGCTTTGAAGCATCATTTTCTCAGAGTGGAACAACCAAAGTCCAAGGCAGTTTGAAAATACCAAATAAATGGTTGGTGACTCCTGAAGGGTTGCATTTTTTTCAACAGACTTTGATTACTGCTGTGGATGTTTCTTTCCTTTGAGGAAAAAGCTCTTTTCTTCTGCCGCTAGATGAAGTTCTTTGCTGCCATTCTGTCCGTGTGGGACGTTTGACACACACATCTTATGATAAATCAACTCCAGCATGCTGATGACCCTTGGAATTACAAAGAGATGTGCCCAGAATACAAGTTAACATCCCCACTGTCAGGTATCTCCGTGGGATACTGCTCTTAGCAACATTCATATTCTGGAATCAGCCATACATTGCCGCCCCCCTGCTATGCCAGGAATTAAATATTGTTTGCTCCCTTTTTATGGAGGGACCTGGAAGGAGCAACAGCAAAAAAAAAACTGGTATGGGTTTCCATCATATGGGTAGGTACAGTAAAACTTGAATCGAAATCTACTCCACGTTATTCAAAGGTCAGGCTTGATAAAAAAAAAAGAAAAGAAAAGCTATTTGAAATCCTTTCAATTCCTCCGCAATGTCAAATTCTGTGGGAAGGGGAACTGTGTTTATAAGTTCAGGCGCAATGGATGCTGGGAAGGTAAAACCCAAAAACAGCTGGAGAGGTATGAAACATAGTATTTCAAAGGCACTGAGGACCGACATATTTCAGCTGCCAAAATATCACACTTTTATATATTTTAGAGGTGTTCTCTAAACAAACAACCCCCCTCCCCAAGAGCACCATCCAGAGACAAACAAGTGGACTGCAGAGAAATATCTACTATGCTTTCCTGTGGTCCACTCTGTTTCACTTGAGGATGTTTGAAGCGTATCCAGCTGAATGCGGCTCGTGAACACAGAGTTCCCACTGTCATAAATGTGCGGCGGATCAACAGTTTAAGTCGGCTGGACATGTTAAAATCAAAGAGGCCTTAATAAAAGCCGGCTGGTTTGAATCCTCATTATTTGAAGTGACTTCAGAGCAGCTGCAGTCCTTGCAGAAATAAGAGCTAGCTTTTTTTGGAGCTTTGAGGGAAGATGCGGGGGTGTGTTCAGGCATTGTTTTATTAATAAAAAGACACATTGGCCTAAGTCGTCATTTAACTTATGTGATTGGTTATATAAGAGGGCATCGGCCTTGTTTAGCAGGAAACTACACCAGTCCTCTGAAATCGAGCAAACAAAACGAGCACACAGTTCTGTTTCAGGGCTTTGCAAGGTGGTTCCAGTTCTTAAAGTTCATAACTTGCTTCAAAAACAGATTTTGACTAAAATATATAATACTAGTGACAGGACAAATGAGGCTTCAAAGCCCGTGGTGGGTGGGAGTATCCCAAATTACTCTGCCCCAATAAGACAACATCACTGTAATAAAAGAGGGTGGAGACAACATCGATTGGTAGTTCAGGAGACTTCCACCCACCACTGGTTTTGGAGCCTCATTTGTCCCATCTGTATATAAAACCCATTCAATCCTAATCTTTATTGAGACCCAGCAGAGTTTCTTTGATGGAGGTACCTCAAACGTTCCTAGTCCGCTACCTTCAACCATGACGGTCATAAATTTATCGTTTCCTCAGCTAATTTTCTACTGTTAGTCAACTTTTCCAGGCACACCATTTGAAAATGATAAACGTGCGTCAAGTTTGGGTGCAAGGCTTCATAGTGAGTTTCACCTAGGGCAGAAGGTATGGGCACCTCCTTAATCCAGCTTCTGCTGTGCTGTGATTACTCTCTACCCCAGGGCAGATCTGTCCTTTTTAGCATGTAGAGTGGAATCAGTGCCTCAAACCGCTCAGCTGCTCCGGGAAAAACAAGGAAAATCGTACTTTCACCGTAGATGCTGCCATTTTGAATGGTGTACGTTTATTCTTTGGGCCCTCGTTCAAATGTTTGAACAAGCGCTGTTCACAAATTGTGTTTTTAATGATTGTTTTGCAGAGTATACTTGAACTAATTTGCATGGACCTTTCAGCCTTTTGTGTTTTCAAATTCATGCCGGAAAACACGCTTTCGGTTTTGAGGCAGAGGGACATTGTTTAGTGTAATTCACTTTTATGGTAGAATGACAGATTCAAAATGACATTGTGCAGACAGTTATCCACAGTATTTGATAAAGAAGAGTTAAGCTTTTATCAAAAATGTTTAACAAATGAGTAGTTTTACAAACTCTTCAAAAATAATGAGTCTTAGCGAGTTTTTTGGGTAGTAACCACTGGCATAGAAAGTGATTATAACTTTTTCTGCAGAAGTGTTAGGCCTTAAGAGCCACTAAGGTGTTATAATATGAAATCTAAAAGAAAAACTTTTTTAAAGAGGCAAAAGACCAAAATGCGTATCAATTTGACTTGGAAAATTAATGATGTAGACTTGACCTTGGAGTTAAAGGTATTGATGATATATATCTTCATGATTTACATTTATTTTATATGCATTGTACATTTAAATTAGAATTATAGTTATTCAGAGCTATAATTGAATCTGAAACCCTGGAATTTGGAGGATTTCATAAAAATGTGACCAATCAAGAAAGATCCACCCCATAGCCAACTGATCTGAATTACTTCAAGCAAAGTTTGTCTCAGTCAAACCTGCAATGTTATAATAATACCCTGCCATATGAGAAAACGTTTTCAGTGAAGGGTCATAGCAAATTAGTTTCGGGAATCCAGGTATCCACCCCACCCCCCATGAAGTCTGATACTGATATTGAGTATTAACATCTATGAAATGTCACATTAAACGTCAAGTTTTTCCTATGTAATGAAGATTCTTTTCAGTCCCTTCACAGATGGCTCATTGGTCTGAACTGTGGTCCCCGGCACGGTTTCTTCTGGTTTAAGCAGTGTTGGTGGCTAATTATAGGTCATTACAGTCAAAGTTAAAAGAGAAAGGTACGGTACATGTACTGTTTGTTGGAGCCTCTTAAACAAACAGAAATCTTGAAAAACTGAATCTCAGAAAGAAAAATGTTTTTTGCAAGATGAATATAAAAAGATATAGAAAAATTTTAAGGCCATTTTATGTATTCCTGTGAACAGTTTAGGTATCAACAGTGGTAATACCAGCATTTTCATGCATCATTTCCCATACTGAAGAGTCTGGCTCTCAGAGATTGTGAAACTGGCTCTTTTCTCTGACACATAACCTCCCAGTGACAGTGTCGGCAGGCCGTGTCCTCGCCCAGGCAGTCCCTGCGAGATGAAGAGACCGGAGAAGATGCCACGGTAACCATAATAAAATTGCTTACTTTGGGTGGTGAGGTCGTCAACTTGCCTTTTCCACTCCTGGCAGTAAGCCATGGTTTTTTATTCAGTTTATCCACCACATTGCCGATGTATCCTCTTATTTTCTGGCAACATACCCTCAGGGTGACGATTTCTAATGGTGCTCATCAAAAGCAGAATGCGACGGATAGCCGGAAAGGGGGGGGATGATAGTCTGTAATGCTCCTCAGGGCCAAATGTTCTCCACTACCCATGATTCTCAAGTCCGCTCAGCTTGAAAGCATGGAGTTAAATGATAGCTGTAACGCCTTATTTCCATGGTGCTAATGAGATATGCAGCATCTACCATGTGCCACGTATCTGTGATGATGTCAGAGGTATATGCAAATAATACCAGCACTGAAATGACTTTCACTTTTAAATCAATCAGTCTGATAGCAATAAAATTAATGCAGACTGAAATTCTTGCATCTGACCATAATAACCTGTGGTACTCAAATTGTTTATGGGCAGAGCCTTCCCTTTTAAATAATAAATGAGGTACTGTATTACATAAACCCTGTTTTTTTGGGGTTTTTTTTACACTTAAGCTGTGTCTTTGTCTCCATACTGATATATTATTCATTTTATGTTTTTTTGAAATACTTACATTTCTAAGCTGACCAAAGCATAAATACTGCAGCTCAACATACTGATCAATGACACATTTGACATTCTGTAATGTTTTCCCTTAGTCTGGCATAACCCTGGGCTAGACAGCAACCCCATAGACTGCAAACTGGATGGTATGCCAATAAACTAGCAAAGTTCAAGTCTGGTAATTAAATTATGTTGAGCATCCATCCATCCATCCATCCATCCATCCATCCATCCATCCATCCATCCATCCATCCACCCATCCATGAACCACTTTTTGATATTCACACCATGGGGTTGCTGGAGCCTTTCCTGGACGTACAAAGTATGGGTACCCCCAGGATGGGATGCCAATCCATTACTGAGAGAACACACACATATACTGCAGGCAATTTAAAAATACCAGTTCACCTAGCTGCATGACTGGTGCCAGGGTAGTCAGAGGAAACTCATACAACATGAAGGTAACATGTGGACGACTGCTCAGGGACACAGGGGGAATGGGATTAAAATGGCCAAACGTGGAGGGTGCAGGCCCCCAGTACCGCCACTTTGGGATTGAGTTTCATGACAGTGTTAATGTTTCAGTTTGCTCTTTCCAGGTGGTGTTAAGGACTCAGAATGCTGGCGGTTTCTATCATGTGATGGTCACAACACCCCGATGCAGTGACTTTTGCTTGTAATCCAATGCGCCATCACTACAATGCAAATGTGCTGCAGTTTATGCATAATCAGCTGTTTTAGCAATGAGGCTGAGTTTCTTATGACACTTCAAATGAGAAGCATATCAATTTTCTCAGAACATCGTATGGAAAATGAAATCTTCCTCAAGGGCATTTTTTTCTTAGCCCACACTTGCAATTGATGTTGTGCTCTGAGTCGTTATACCCGAGTTCTACAAAGGAAACGGCCCGCAAAGTCCCGTGTGATCTCTCGTCGCATCTGTTCCAGTCGCAGCCATGCATGTCCGCTGCCAGAGACTCCTGCTCACACCTGCACAATGACTCCTAATCCCCCTAAGTGCTTTCTGCCCCCGCCCCCACCCCCTCCAAGCTCTTCTACCGGTGGGCCTAGCGTGGTGCCCTTCATGTCTCAGGGCGGGGCAACTAAATTATTCACACCTGCCCTGCGGGGCACTGCACCCCTCTGATCCTCAGAGCAGGAAGCGGGATGCATTGCCACCACCTACGACAGTGGATACAAACAGCGCATCCTGTGCCATTTGTCTGTGCTAGGCTGGCGTGGCATTAGTGTAATTTATTCATGAGAGCAGATTTTAGCCGGGGCCACGTGATTATGAGGAACGGCCCCTCTTTCGCCCAGCTGAGTGTAATCTGCACACCCTAATCTACCTGAAATTCTGTGCCCACTGTAGGCTGCAATTAAGCTGTAAAAACGGCACCGTAGTTTCGGGCCCCTATTTTAATACCCCCAGGAGCTTTACGGTGGTCGATATTCCAGCAGGTTTACCTGTATTTGTCGGTGGTGCTTATTAATTATAATGCATCCTGCTTAGAGGAGTCCTTTCTTTCATTCCATTTCCCAATACCGGGTCAATAGACCCCAACTTTGACTGGGGTTGGAGTAAGAACGCAAAACATAAAGAACGCCCTTGAGCAACACGAGCCTGAACTTTGCGTAGGCCAAGGCCACGTCAGGCTTAATTGGTGATGAGCTGGGAACAGCCAGCGTGTTAACCCATGTAGCCAAGTTCATATGAGCTTGACTCTCCGGCCTGTTGCATCCCGACTCTGCTGTGGGTCAAGCTAAGCTCAATTCTTGGTGTTTAGGCCCAAGGCAGCACATGCATGATAAAGACAACACTGTTTTAAGGAGGCTATATTATTTAACAGTCAGATCGCTCGTTATCCATCCATCGATCCAACTCCCAACTGCTTATCATTGCCATGGACAAGGACAGGTGTGGAACCGATTCCAGTCAGCTCCAGTACAGATTGGATGGAATAGCAGTCAATCACAATCACACAATCACAGACAATTTGGGACAATATTCAATTCAATTCAATTCAATTCAATTCAATTCAATTTTATTTATATAGCACTTTTAACACGAAGCGCGGTCACAAAGCGCTTTACATAGTCCCGGGCCCACAGTCCCCAGAGAGTAA
>JAACJT020000086.1:16928789-16946734 GCA_009936485.2 Gymnarchus niloticus | reverse complement strand
AGCAGGTCAGACAGGACAGCTGAAGTTGAGGGAGGGCACTTAGGCTAGCAGACGATATGAAGATCTCTTGAATCCGATAGTATATCCAATAATTAGCCAAACTACATGCCTTTTGACTGGATGCAGAAGGGTACAGGAGGAACATGGATAGTCGATTTGAACCCCCAACCCTGGAAATATGAGCCCACTGTGCCCCTTTCCTATTTACCATTACACACATATATGAGAATCGCTCCCGTGGGGATACTGAGCAATACCACAGGTACTGATGGGGGTTGCCCTTTTCCCCAGGTACAGGGCTGCGATGGAGTTAATAGAGATCTCGGAAAACGAGAACCAAATTCAGTCCAGAGTGAGTGAGAAAAAAACTATCCTGTCACAGGGAACAGGACAGGTGTCAGGCGCTGGGCAGGTTTACCCCAGGCTAACAAAGCAAGGAACGGGTGGTAACACAATATTCCTGGTCACATGATTAGCCCTGTAGGCCCTCCACCCCAACATGGCCACACCCCTACTTCACGACACATAATGTACAGTATCTAACAATATGATTGCCACCTCCAAAGCTGTTGCATTAACTACTAGTTTAAGAGCAAATTGCTATTGTTTACTGTTCAGTGTAACTGTACAGGCAACAAGACTGAGTAAGGCACAAACGATGGTGAATTTTAAAAACCTCAGGGTCAATTTTTTTTTAAGCTCTATATTTTGCTGCTTGTAGGTTATGTGACACACCCTCTATCTGTCCACGCTAATGTCAGAGGGGCAGGAGACTAACGGTAAGCCTAATAAGGGATCCAGCGATGCTAATGTCTTCTCAGCAAGACGTCGGCCTTAATAACAGCCAACAAGCGACGAAACAAGATGAAACATGAAAGGCGGGGAAAAAATAAGCTCTTTAATGTTTCTAGCGTCTTTTTTCCAGGACAATGGCTGCCGGTACAAGGGAGATCGTCTGCCTCCGTTGTGTTTTTTTCAGGTGATCATTTGAATAATTGCCTGCACGACCTGCGGCATTTTAATTACAAGGGCCAGGCTGCTTCCACCGAATGTGTGGCATATAGGTTCTGATTGGCAGCCTGGTGGGGCCACAGGGGATGGCAGTCCGCTGCTCATCCAACCTCAGTAACTTCCCTCTGCAAACAGCGGGTGAGCTCTTCTTCAGTCTCACAGCTCTGCCTTTAATTGAAATACAATCAGCACGACCCAAACATAAATGACCTCCCTCAGCCTAACAACCATATGCCATGGAACAAACACGCTTCCCGAATAAGCTGAAATCCATTTTAACGATCTGACAATGGAAGGAGTGCGTAACACAGAGTAGTCAGAGTAGCAATAAATGTGTGATTACGCACTCTTGAAGATAGGGTGCGTAATCACACGAGATGGGGAATTTACGATCATTGTTGAAGTATATGTTTTGTTCCTCAGCTTAAAATGGTCATAGAAAGCAGGTTAAGAGTGCAATCTATTCTTTCTAGAACATTACTACTACATTTTGCTAATCGACTATCATCCAGAACTGCTGAACTGTCCTAAATGTGTAGAGCTTAATTTTTTTATTTAATGTATGTCTAACAAACATTTTAAGGGACAAAGTGTTTCAGTTTGATCCAGGGAGTTATTTCAATGTGTCAAATAATAATGTACACTTGCACATGTTTTTTCTTTTTTTAAATCTGACAGCCCTCAATTCAGAGAGGTTTGACATTTCTTGAAATCTTGGCCATTATATGACCTGAAAACGTCAATCCCTTTTTCAGTAAACCTTTCCCAATAAAAGAAAAGCACTTATGTTTAGCCTTCATCTGGCACAAGAGATTCACGTCGATGGCTTTATAACACGCAGTGACATTTCATGTCCTAATAGCTTACCCGCAGAGCCAGTTGGCACACAAAACTTTATTCGATTTTCCTTGTGATGGTAAAGTGGAGTGACGTAGTTTTGTACCTACGTGGCTGGCAAGTAGCATAACCAGAATACCTTACCTGCCTTTATAAGAACATTTTGAGAATCAATGTGAATTTATTACCAAATTATGGTCTGCATGTTCTGAGGACTGACTCAATTTTATGTACACAAGTTCACCTTGTCTATTTTACTAGTCCAAAGCATACAATCCTAACAAATTAATTTACGAGAGGTGTTCAGTTCTTTACTATTACTAATGCGAGCCATGCACATTTCTGCATATCATGCATTTTTAATGGAGTGGTTCAACAATACATGACACTACGCCAGGTTCTTAGTGTTATATGGCAAGGGAAAGATGAGCCTCACAATACTGCAGACATAATTAAAGGCCGGAATCCATCTATACTGCCATCCACAAATGCACCTTCAACATTTCTTTATATTTGGCAAGGGCGGGGTCAAATAAACAGTTCGTCCAGGTATTACATGAAGAGGAAGAGCTGATATATAAATACAAAACAGTCACGGTGGACGTTTTCATAATTGCACGCTAACGCTGTTCCGCTCTCACAAGACATTCTGGCTTAATGACGGGAGGTTAATAGACACAAACAGATGTACCAAGAGCTTTGGATTGCAAGGTAAGACACACTAATTAAAGTTTTATAGCACCTCTGTCAGTAGAAATTAATTTAAAATCGGCATAAGGCTGTTAGATTTCTTTATTCAGACTGTGTTTGTATGAAGGTACTTCATTTCGAATGAGTTTAATCCAAAGTGCATGTAAATATAATCGTTATCAGAGCCTGGGGTGTTTGTTAAACATACTGTTGTCTTTCCTGTGCTCATGAAACATTCCCCTGTGCATATTGCTTTTTTTTTTGGGGGGTGGGGGGGCACAAGTATTATGTTACTAAATTTACCAAACTGGTGCTGGTTCAGGCAAACTTCTGCTACACTTCTAGAGTTCAACAGTTTCGCTACAGTTCTAGGAGGAACTCCGGTGTATCATTGCTGTTCTAGTTGGAGTATAACTACCTTAGCATATGAGGGTATGAGCAGGGTGAGTGCATAATGCTCAGGATAAGGTAAACCATCAAACTATTAAAAAGTATATAGAACCTATAAAAAGGATTTATGATTGACTTGGGTAGCATTACCCGGCACTCGTGCTGTTTTTCACAGACATTTTGAAAGTTAACCACTGAGGAAAGCCCTTAGATCACTCAATCACCTCTGCCAGACTTCTCAGAAAGGCAGCATTGTGCGGAGGCTGCTGTCAGGCTGTATTTATCTGCATGGAGACATGCCTTCAGCATGTCAGCAGTCGTCGTCGGAACAGCCGACGTACGACGCGAGACGAGACTTCGACGGACAGCTCACATCTCATTAAAGAGCGGGTCCTCGTCAAGGTCGCTGTTAGTGTACCTACAGTGTGTCCTGTTGGGGTGTCACTGTTTACTTTGGATTAACATATACAAAGTCAACATCTTCATAAAGCTGTGTTTGTCACTAATCAAACTAATCCACCCGTATAACCAGTAAAATAGCTGTGCTTAATTATCATCAATAGTTTTCCTCACGCCGTTGAGTCAAAACGATACTTTTGTAAGCTTTTAATGTGTAAGAGTCTTGAACACAGGTGGTTCATAGATTCAAATGGCAGAATAAGAAAAGAAAATGGTATAGTTTTCATAAGCTATCCATCTGTATCGACGATGTTCCTTTTCATTGCCCTTCGAGGTTCCCTTGCAAAGTTCTGGCTGCTCTGACATTTTAGATCATCTAATTACCTCTGGGTGATGTGATTCATAAAGATGCTCCTTTCAAGAAGAAACGGAAACTCCCGAAAAGGAGGCCACAAAGATATACATTAAAATCACGTTTGTTCAGCGGAATCACCGCAGTCTGTCTCGTTGTTATTAACCCTCTTTAAATTGATCTGTGTTGCTTTTCCAAAATCCTCTGTCAAGACAGCAGCATGTTAATGTAATAAAAAAGAGAAGCGGAACTGAAGATTTCCCAACCAGCTTCAGTGCATTTTAGATTGCAATAGTAGCTATACCATTCATGTCACAAGTCAGAGCAGCAGGGTTGTACAGGCAACATGTGTAGGAAACTTGTGTTTCATGCAGCTTATGCCCTTTGGCTCATCTCATTATGGTTCTTATGGATGACACAGTCTATATGCAGAAGCTCAGATGTAAAGATCAGAAGGTTAGCAGTGAAATTATGGTCGCTCGTCACATTCCTAAATTCAGTCAGGTCTAATAATTGGTACATAGACTTCTGGCACTCGCCCAGATGTTACCTTGGTCGTCGAGGTTGGAGCTCCGGTTGGTCAGCAACGAGAGAAACTCCTGGCAGGTGTCAGAGTCCAGGAATGGGCTGTTTTGAAGACAAAGGTCAAGAATCAGGGCCACCGCCCTCTGACACAACATGTCATGTTCCTCCAAGGTAGGATTCATGCTCTCCTCGGCATCCTTCTGCATTCCCGTCATCCGGCGGTCTATGGACAGTGAACAAAGCCGAACATAGGAAACAAATTGAACTTGCCTTCTGCTCCTTCTCTGCACCTTCTGAGCTGTCTCTCAAGCATGTGTGCGGGAGAGCGAGCGCGCGTGTGTGTCCGCGCGCCTGTGTGTGTGTGTGTGTGTGTGCGTGTCCGCGGGCTTAACGAATCACTTGGTGCCCCCAGGTATTCCAGAAACAAAAATATTGCATCACATTAGATGCACACTGAGAACTGAACACAACAAATGAGTCTGCCTTGCCCCCCTCAGCCTCTGCTAATTCCTGCCCCCGCCTCGCATCTCATTAGCAGCCGTTTGTTTTTCTTAAGTCCGTTCCCCCGTGGTGGGTTGGGGGGGGGGGGGTCCATGGGGAAGGGTGACCCTCCCTACTGTTTCAATCCTAGGCGCTCAGCTCCCGGTGTTGTCTATGCACAGAGTACCTCTCCGTTGCAGCTGAGGAAGGGCCTTTCCAGAAAGGCTTCGCTCTTAACCACCCCCCCAGCATCTGTGCGGGCGAGAGTGTGTGTGCTTGTGTGTGTGCGTGTGACCAGCTGATGCACTGCTTTAACATCAAGGGATTGAGGATGACCGTCTCGACAACACACCCCCCAAACTTCCTCAGCGGGATTTTGTTACAGTGCTTGAGCGATTCGCACTTTTGCCCCCGTTAGTTTGCTTGCGCTGTGGTTTCGGCTTTTAATAAAAGCAACGTGAGATGAAGACAGTAACTTAGAGGCACATGTCAAAAACAGGCTAGTAGGGATATAACCCTGTGATACGCTCACAACAGTCGGGCTGTTGGACTTCTAACTTTTAATACGGCATTTAGGAAAATTCAATATTTAGTTTAGAAAGTTTAACCTAGACCAAAAAGTGTTGTGTGTGTTATGAAGAAACATATGGCTTTAATGTGGCAATGTGGTGTAAAGATGGAACAGCTACATTGAGTAAATTTGTTGATTTAATCACGGTTGCTCTTACTTAATAAATTTATTTTGGCATTTATGGCCGATCTCAGCATGAAAAAATAGCCAATATGCCGTACGTTAATGGATATCCTTTCTCCTGCAAATTTCAAACAATAGAAATAAAATGCTTTCATTTTAAACCTTTAGGGCCTCACACACTGCAGTTGGCCCCGCTTTCCCTCTCCAGCTAGTCCACCGTGTGTGCTGACAGCCACCCACTTCTTCCTCCTCTTGCGAGTGGCCGGCTCTGCCAACCCCCGTGGGCTCCTCGCTGTCAGGCGCCGCTGCGATGCTACGAGAACGAGGGGAAGCCGCCCCTGAAAGCCACCTGACGCACCGCCAGCCAATGCGCGTCCGCCCGGACAGCCGACGAGACGCCGTGGGGAACCAAGCGTGGGCTCTCGCTGCAGAACGTGCTTCGCTTTGACAGGTAAGCTACAGACGGAACCGTAGCTCAGGTGCGATTTAATTTAAGCAGGCTAACGTAAAGCACGGTGGGACCAGAAGTAAATGGACTTCTGTTTCCGCCGACTGATACGGAAGAGAAGTCGGTTTACAGTTAATTCCTTAATTTGATTTAGAGTTCATTAGCACTGAACACTTCTCCTGCAAGCATTTTTAAGTGACTTTCAGATAATGACTTGGATTTCATTTTCACTCCCCATTTGTTACCCGATGGACTCTGTGGGTAGGAAAGACAGGTTTTCCAATGCTGACTACAGCAAATTTGACGGTGGGCCTTCCATGCTCCCAGTTATCCTATTGTTTACGTGCCACTTTGAAGTCCTTAATTCTCTTGCAAACCTAATGTTTACTTGGGGAAACAAAGAGGCTACCTCGCTTCCCCCATATCTCCTCTAAATTGAGATTTTCCTCTGTTGCTTCTGCTTGAAGCAGATCATTATCCATATTTTATTTCTGCTATTAATGAGGCTGCAGTGACAGCAAAATCAACACAATTATTTTAATTCATAGCTGATACACATGTCATTAAAATAAACAAGCACTCTGTCTTGAAAAAATGTATACCCCTTCCTGCTTATTAGTGATGAAAATCAATTTACGATGAGGATGGGGGAGGAACGGGTTACATCGCAGGCAAGAGGTGGATCCACGAGTAGAAACAGAATATGGGGGTGGAGATGAGGGTTCACTGGAGACAGACGAAGCTTGGTAGGGTGTGGGAGGCAGGGCACAGAGGGGACACAAGGAAACCAAGAGAAGCCAGGCTTCACAGGGAGCAAACAACGGGGGAACATGGCAGGAATCTACCAGAGAGAATGAGCATCTACCAGGCAGAGACCAGAAGTTAAGGCTAATTCAATGACTGAAGGAGGACTAGTCAGGGCAAGGGAGATAAACTGGGCAGAGGGATCTGGTAATTGCACCCAGATGAGGGCAGGTACCCAGGAAGAGGTGAGGAAAAAGAGGCAATCTGCAGCTGGTGCCAGAGCGCCCCCTGGTGGAGGACAAGGAAGTGGTGTGACAGAAAGTCCAATTTTCTAAGTTTGCTAATCTGCATAACTGTGATGTGAGGCCCCCGAACACACATATACAGTTTCCACTGTGTTTTACTTCAAGAAATCTGCTCATGTGACAAGAGAAGGCACTCTATAAATGAAATTCTCCACTAACCATGTAAACTCCCTGACATCTTTCCTCCAAAGAGGTTTGTTGGTTATAGACCATTTGAGAATCCACTATTATAGTTACCATGCTGTAAACCACTTCTGTTTCCAAGCATTTTTTAGTTGAGGAAAACATCTACTGCATCTAATTTGCGATACTGTCCTCAACCATTTTTCTCAGTCAGAGAACCTTTACCTCTCTGGTCAGGAAAACACCGGGCTCGAAATACTAACAAGAACATTGACTACAGGGGCCCTTTCAAACCGCAGATTATCACTTCATCTGCTGCTGCTGATAAACTCCCACTGTACATTTTCCCCCACCACCACGATATACACTGGTTGCAATTGGACTGAAACAGATCATTAGCCGCATTTCTGTTGCCTCTGGCAACCGTTACCGAGTATAACATGGCAACAGGCTAATGCCTTAAAAGTGGAAGTAGCTATAACTGTCATTCGAAGAAAGCGGACGAGAGGTATTCTTATGAGGAATTACTTGGAATTGCATACTAAATGGAGTAGTCTTCATATTTGAGCGACGGTTACGTGGTAACTCTTGAAATACGTTCACCATGGCTCTTTTAATGGGTACACGTTATGAGCTCATTACAAAATCCTTTCCAGCCCAAAAATCTTTATTTTAGAGTGGTCATTAGTTGTATACAAATTCTCATTAATTTTGACCTTCGCTAAACTCTCCTCTTTGTCTCCAACCAGAGTCGTTCTTTTTTGGTAAGTGAAGTATGCGATTAACGACCGGATTCAATGCTGTTGTTCTGAGGGCACTTGACACCCTCACTTTCCACATCTTTAGCGATTATATTCTTCTGGGAATAAGGGTATCTTTCTCACCCTCCTTCAAACCTGCACTTTTGGATACTCTAAAAAGTTGCACGTAAACAGTGAAACTCCATGTTCCTGTGCAAATGGATAACGTTGTTTGCTGAAGATCTTATTAATCCTAGTTAAGATAAATTAGGACACAAAAACATTCAAAAGAATTATAGTCCCCCCCAAAACAACTTTCCCTGCTCGAATCAGCATCTCCACTGTGTAAAGAGGATGTTGGGTGTGCCTCGAGGAAGACATCAGGAATCCTAATCAGAGTATTGATTTTCCATTTCGGCTCTCATAGCATTATCAGAGGCAAACTGCCTGGACTTTGTCTTACACCCCAGGCTGACTGTTTTATGATTCGCCTGAGCCCCTGGCATCCTCCACACTAATATTTCACCCTAACTATAGCTTTTACGGATTTTACAGAATAGACTTTATGAAATATCTGGAACCGGTAACTGAAGCAAATGCATAAAAGTCCATGGAATATTTGAGTTGATAACAGACTTGCCATTTAAGCACTAGGTTGTGTATTTTATATACCGATAAGTTCACTCCTAGTAGCTGACTCTTACTTCTAAAAGCATTTTTGGCACACCCTCCGGCTGCTTTCTCATTCTCTTTGTTTTGGTGTTTCTGGATGGCTTCTGGTCTCATAGTGAATTTCATGTGCAGGAAAGGAGTTTGAAATCATGATGGACATTTTCCAGAGCAATGCCCCGCCCATGCCTGCCGCAGTGAAATACTTTGATTGGTTCAAGTCCATAAATTATTAATGAAGTAATCTGCTGGAATGGACTACTGCCTTTAGAGACATCCCATTGTTTCAGTGCAGATCCATGGGTTCAGCTAAGCATCCACTCCTCCCAAATTGTTCACTGCAGCAAGCAGTGGCCAGCGGTCAGGTTAGAACCGAATGGATACGATTGAGTAGGACAATTGATATCCTTGTCTATTCCTCTGATGAATCATAGGAAGTTTAATTGTTCATAATACTATTTGTTCTGCAAACAGCTTTGTCCAAAGATTGTATTCATTTACACAGATGGATATTTACTGCAAGTCCAATGTCATTTCTCTCTCCAGGGAGTCAAAGCTACAAGTTTACTTCCTGCTGGACTAATTACATCTCTGTCAGGTTACAATCAAATACAGCCTAAAGACAACTGACACACAGAAGGCACCGTCAGTTATCCACGAAAATGAAACAAATTACGTTTCGTTATTAAATTTAAGTCGTTTGAGGTGAGCAGCTGGGCTGAATTTGTGCCATTTTGTTTGACGCGGTATTCAAGTATATTTTTCTTTTGAAGATGGTTAATTATATTTTATTACCATAGCAGACAGCAAAAAGGTTATATTTAGCCCAATGCCGTCAGGTTTGTTTTTTTTTTTTTTTTACCTCATTTGAGGAAACTACAGACACAGACGTCTGGGTTATGCATACAGAGTCGTTTCCCAGCCAGTTTCTTTTGTGATACGGGTCTCCGTGGTGACAGGGCTCCAGCCACAGGTGCTAAATTTGATTTGTGTTGAGAAGATGCGATGAAAGGCAGCTCAGTGGAAGCGTTGGTAATCAAGCAAAGTGTCCTTTACAGCTGCTCTTCAGACCACGTGCTCTGAGTTACTCAACGAACGTGGGCATACAAATATTGCCAGACGTATCTATTGTGAAAACCTACAATGCCAGTCGCATAACCTTCAATAAGTCTGGGGCAGTCCAAAGAATTTCAACACTCAGGTAGAGGATCGAACATTATTTTACACTTTCTGAGGGTTTGATAATTGGGCTGAACTGACACTCAATTTGTAATTTTTCCGCAGAAAAGTTGAACAACAGCAAGACAGAGATTTTCTGTTTGGAGTCTCCTTTGTCTTACTAGTGTTCAGAGCAGGGAACACAGATAAACTGGTATATAAGGCAAATATGAGCAGCTTCTTCCATCCATCTGATCAGTCGTCTGAATTAAGCCCTTTGAGGAAGCTTCACTGTAATTACTAAGGCTTGAAAAAAGTCTGTCTAAGGTTGCAGTGAGAACCTTTAAACTCTGGTAACTTTCCAAAGGACATTAATGAGAATCTGCAGTTGCCAAAGAAGCTGAGTCATTAGACATTTCTGAATTTATCTGCCGGCTTGAAATCTTAATTGAAAGTCATAAATTAAAGGCCACTTTGGTGGTGTTTAATGTGACCAGCTTTAAAGTCCAAGAGATGATATGTGAGAGATGCGCTTTCTGAAGCGGGAGGGTTTTCCAGACAGCAATAAAATTTAGTGATATTCTTTTTAGGTTGTTTTGCAGCAGTGGGTTTTACTCAGAAATAGCTACGTTACTTACTTCCAAACTGGGATTGGAAATGGCCACAGTTTAACGAAGTGCTGTTCGTTATTGTTGTTGTCATTGTTGTTAGTGGTGGTGTTGTAATTATTGAGATGGAATTGTTTGATCAAGAGAGCCTACATAAATGTATACTCCTATCTACTAAATTTCAGGGGTACCACTGATGCCTCACCTTCAGGGTTAGGGGTTCATGTCTTCGTATCACGTTCCTCTCCTCCCACAGTCCAAAGACAAGCAGCTAGGCTAACTGGCATCTCTAAATACCTGGAGCTATTGGTTTGTGCCATGTGTCGAACTGGCATTCTGACCAGGATGCTCTGTGACATCAACTACCAAGAGATCTCCGTGTGACTCTGGTAGGAAGATGGATGGAAGTAAATTCCAACGGCTGTTTTATATCATAGCCACTAATTTCAGCCTGTTTTCATTTATGAATCAGCCTGTTTTCATTTATGAATGGCTATCTGTTATATTATACGTTATTAGCCTGTAGGCCATATCTTCTGGCTCTGTCAAGTATGGAATAATAAACATCAACAACTTGAAATGAATATGATAAATTAAAAAGGTTAGCACCAACAATGGTAGATGTATAATTACAACATCTGACATTTGAAAGCAAAGTTTAAAGTCACCCAGTCTATCTTGTCTATAGAATTTCCTGATAAACCATAGGTTTTAATGGTGAATGGTGTATCTCTGTAACACTGTAATGGATGTAGAAAGAATTGAGGGCACTGTTTCAAACCGAGTGGCAACAACATTTCGTCTACATGTACAATTTATTTATATAGCAGATGCTTTTGTCCAAAACGACGTACAGCGAAAATACGACACAAACATCCAGCTGTTAGGCAGCTGCCTGGGATACAAGTGCGGCTCGTTCAGGACGTACAGAATTAGACACCGGTAAACTAGTTATAACAGCCTTAAAATACATATGAAATTCACAGTTATTCCTTGTGCTTTAAAGTATCCATAATTCCAATACTTTTTAAGCAACCAGTACATCTGAGCAACGGCCATTTTAATGTACTAATGGAGCTTGTTGTAACCCACTGGCTCTAGTGGACTTAGATTCATTGCCTCTGATTGTGCTGCAACGTGTGAGATCAGTGGTCTTAGATATCCTCTGTCTTGTGCTGCATTTGTAATGGAGGCTTAAATTGACAGTGAGCATGTGAGTCCTAGTAAGCATACTTTAAGCTTCCCTGTGCTTCAGTTTTGTCTCCCCGATGTAAAAGAGAAGGCTCGTGTGCTGCATCTCGCTAGCACCTCGTCAGTTTCCAAGCACGGTGCTCCAAGATGCACCACAAAGAAAATCCTTGCGATGAAGGACTGCTCCCTGACAGAGTACATCCTATTCCAGCACTGCATTTAATAACGTGCTCGAACATACATGGAGAATACACCCACACTGGGAGCACAAAGTGACATGTCAAAAGCAGGTCTGGGGAACAGGAAGCTTCCCTTGGGTATTCGATAATCCTTTTAAACATGCAAACGGCCTCAGTTTTCTCAGGGATTCTCACTCCAGTTGTGAGGGAAAAGCGTTTTCAAGAAGTAAATTGGATTAAACTGTATTTCACGTCTTTTTAGAGCAATGGCATTTGTGTGAAAAAGGATAGCAAACCAGCAATGGATATTCAGTGGAATATATACAGTATATAAGCGTACTACACGGGCAAAAAAGATACACCTAGACTTGTACGCATGCTGTCTTCATCGCAGCACAGGAAGCATCTGTTTTCAAAGGTTACGATTTCCATTAAAGGTCACCTCATCAGAGACCAAAGTAAAAATGGCTTCCTTACAGTACATTTTTTTTTCCCCTAGCTGGGCTGTCAGTAGTATTCTATGAGTCACAGCTTAATCACAGTCAGTAAAATATTTTATTAATGGATCAGATGGCTTCAGTTGCACATGTCACTCCAAAAGAAATTTGTCTGGGTGCCAGCAGATTCGTCCCACAGAATCCGATGGAAATTTGGATACGAATTATGAAAAGGTTTGTCAAAGCAAAGTGTGTGGCAAGCCTAATCTGGATGACTAAATAAGCGATGTGCGTGTCCAATCCACATAGCTTTTACGGTTTACAAATCCATGGGAAATGCAACCAGTCAGTGTATTATTGGGATAGCAATCTTTGCCCAGTGGTTTTTGTTGCTACTTCCCCAATGCTTTAAATTTCACTGGGCTTTCTGCTTTATGAACCAGCACTAGCTGCTTGCATGGGTTCTCAGCTGGTTCCCCCCTCTCATAAGACCCTCCTCAGTAATGTGAGTCAGTGCAGGTTAAGTGTCTCTTCTTGTGACCCGAAGGTTGCTGGTTTAAAGCCCATAGCAGGCAATGTGCCCATACTCACAAAACTGATCCAGGAGTGCTAGAGAAATGGCTGACTCTTTGCTTTGATGTGTGTCTCATGGAGAGTAAAAATTACATCACAACAGACTTTGTGTGTTGTGGATGCTCCTTTCCACAATTGCAGAATACATCCTTCCTTGTCCATACAGCAGTGTTATTACCTGAAACGAGCTGAGTACCACATGATTTGATTCCGTACAAATATCAATGCATTTCTATTGAAATAAAGTGCTTACACTAGTTACATTGATTAGCTTATTTAATGTTAATACTGCCGAACATATAAATGTTTTTTTGCTGTTTTACGTTAAGATATCTTACATGTCATGTCTCAGATCGCTCAATAGCTACGTCATAATATGATAATGATTGTGTTTATTTTTTTCAACAGCATATCCGGTGCAGAGTCAAATCCCACAACGCACAGAGTGGGGGCCACCTTGGACAGGATGCCAGTCTATCCTAAGGTAATCACTATAGGTACACAATTTAAAAATGCCAACTCACTTCATTGCCGCACACTCCATGCCAACACACAGGCAGATCATGCCCACTTATCATCATGGCATCATGCCTAATCATCAAGGACAAGTACTGGACAATAGAATCCTCAGATCCTCAAACAATGGACAAGAATCATTTCTTTAACACAGTTCCTTTGTCCTTCACTTGTCAAGGTATCTATGCCTTTATTTTACACAGTGGTGCTTATTTGTCATTTCGTCTACCGCTACAGATTTGTATTCCTGTCAGGTTTGTCCGCCTCCAAGCAGAATGTATGGATTTCCTCTTTAGGAACCTGGCCCCCTATAGATTTGGGGGAATGGGCTGGCTGGGCCTGCGTACCAACTTTTTCCTGCAGGGAGCTATCCTTTCATTCAAGTGATATGAAATGCTGTGTGCAATCTCATCAATGGCTCTCAGGGTCTTCACATTAATAAAATAAATTAAAACATTAATTTGGCTTTTTACTTTCTTACAGCAACCATGGGTGTTAGAATCCCGGATGAACAAGTTTCCATGGCTACTGGTTCCATCAAGGGCATCATTAATTTTTAAGTGTAATTCATAAGTCTAACAGCATACTGACCAAGTATCTGTATTATAAAAATGACTGTCAAAATGTGATCTAATCCATTCAGCTAAATTTGTTCCAATATGCATCAACACCTGCATATATGAACTTGCTTTGTCATTTTTAGACATGCACCTAGCATCTATTTTTATGTGCATTTTCACTTAAAATATTTTTAGTGGAAAAAGATGAGGATTCACTTATACCTGTGGGCTAAAATTAATCTATTTCAATCTGTTACATCGGTAATATTCTTATAATTTAGAGGCTCGGAGGTACACTGACAAAGTTTTACACTGTCCTTAAGAGTTTGTTTGGGGCACAAATTGGATTGCTTGTCAAACAAGCGTGACAAAGAGAATGTAGATCTCAAATGCTAACAGGGAATAGAACGTGCTTTAAAAACTCCGAATTCCAGTTCCACATCTGATCAATTCAATTTCAAATCCCATCAGTATTAATACATGAGCCATTGACTTAAAAATATTTCATTCAGCAAGTGATTTAATCAGAGCCTAAAAGCTTGTTTCACAATGTCTAAGCAGGGGCGATAAGGGATACAGAAGACTGCATGCAATTAAAGAACGTATTGACTGGTGGAAGACTGTGAACTGGATACAAGAGTCTAAGCAAAAGCAAACAAATCTTTGAAAGGTGCAGGTCATCCTAGTTCTCCTGCTTCTCAGGTCTTTGAGATGAGAAAACAGGTGAGCATAACGATGCCCAGTGTGCTGGGTATGAAGATGCGTTGACCCATGGGCTAAGGTCAAAGATGTTTTCACTCAATTAACTCTGTGTTAAATAAGGAAAAATCCCTCAAGTACTGTGTCTTTTCTTCCTTTTCATTAATAAAATGATGATGTTTCTGACCTTTTGTGAATATTTGGGTCAGGGGATATTTTAATATATATGATTAATAAGCTTAACATTAAAAGTGTCACACACAATTGAATTATACCTCCAGAGGTTATTATGACATTACAGCTTTGAAGTGCTCTCTAGTATAAAATGACATATATTTTCAAAAATCTATTTAAATATGGATAGTTTTTTCTTTTAATTACCAAAAATGTGTAGGCTCCACCCCCTACCCCCCGACCCCCCCACCCGACCAAATTCTGATCAAAATCAATGATTAGAAGGTGGAAGGATGGGCGGACAGCTGGACAGATGCCTGGATGGCTCACCAAAAATAGATATATATCAAACACAAATGAATATTAAATGTTTAATATTCTTTTTATTACTGATTTGCAGGGCATAAGAAAAAGAATGTCACGTAGTAAACAAATGATTAATCCAAATCATTCTGCTTGGATTTTCCATTTACGATGATTTGCTCTTGGCAGAACAGTTATGCATTTGACTTACATTTGTGTTTGTAATTAAAGCAGGCAAATTCTAGTCAGCTATAATAATCATTTTTGATTAATAAGATGTAACGGACTTTCTGTTAAAGAGATTTTGAAATCTCTTAGAGAATGAATCTCCCTGCCATTCTAGTACCATAAAGTAAGGATATGTGATGTTTTTCAATATCTTATTTGGTATTTCTGACTGTTAAATTCTCTTAGTATATAGTTTTCCTAATTTTCTATATCTGGTTTCCTATCCAGGGTGTACATTTGCTTTGTGCCCTATGGTATCTGTGCTAGATGGATGGATGGATGGATGGATGGATGGATGGATTTTGTATCTACAAGCTTCAGTCCCTCGCACTGTACTTCTGTTTCAGGCATAGCAGTCATGACGCGTATAAAACCTGTCAAAACAAGAACTGTACATGTTGCTTAAATACATAATATTTCATCATGAGAGGAGTGGTAAACAGATCAATAAACAGCAAACAGTACAAATCCTAAAATTAACAATTATTACCTAACGATGCATTTTGCACAATTTTCAGCATATTGAATATAAAATACTATGTGGGCAATTTAGTAAATAACAAAAGTGCTTCAGTAATAGACTTTTTTGTTATGAAGATAAATGATTGAAATCGACAGCTTCTAATTGTGCACTGTATTTTAATTAAAGGGTTTCTGTGCCATCTTATGCAAACACCAAACAATGTGATGAGATTGTTTATTTTTGTGCTTCCTTTAAGCAAATAAGGCAGAGTCATCTGCAAAGGCTGACAAAAGAAACAATAAATTTCGTAACAAATTGTCTGGTTGAGGGAAAGGCAGGTTTTTCATGATATAGTTAAGCTGCACTACAAATGTATTCAAATTTCCAGACTGAGGAATTTTCCTATAGGACTGAACTGCTTGTCTAAGAATGCTTAATGTATTTAGTTTAGAAAACAACACTGATGTATGACTGCTATAGGCTATTGGTCCCATCCGTATATGGTACCGAGAAAATGTCTCGTAAACTGTAACATTCCCCTACCAGTTACACGTATTACAATGTGGCCATCAGCAAGAGAAGAAATGAAGAAACATTTGTGAACATTTTAAGCTCTTTTGGAAGCAGCCCCAATTCCCTGAAATACTTACACTGTCAATTAAAAAGTGTGAATGTTGTTATACATTCTGAAAGAATAAGACACAATTATCACGGAATTAAAGTTACTCTAAATTTACAGCAAGCCGGTAATTGTGCCTTAATGGAACAGTTTCTGTAATGAAACTTTTATAGATGCAAATAAATCAAACTTGGACAGCTCCAAGAGTATTACTCCCATGCAGCTTTTTTACATGTATTTATATAAATATGTATTGCTTATGCTTTAATAACCTGAAAAGCTTATTTTTATTTGGTCATTGTAGAAAATCTGAAATCGATTCTGATAGGTTGCTGAAGGTAGTCATGTGAGCCATTCCTGCCCATGAAAGCAGCCAAAAGTAACAGCAGCCACACAATTTCACACGACACGTGGGCATAGACGATCGTTTTCTGCCCTTGTTACTGCGCAGTTGTTAAGCCCTTGCTAATACCTCAGCCGTGTCGCTTGCACTTTGATGCAAGCAGCAGGGAAAATCACCTCGGGTGAGAGCAGCCAGACCGTTTTGAAACAGGCGGGGCTACGAGTTACATAAGGCCTGAGAAATCTCCTAGAGTCTGATGCTGTTCTAGTATCAGCAGATGGGATCAAAATGCACCCTTTGGCATTGCCACCCCAGCATCATTTCCTAGGAGCATGCCGAGAGCTGGTCTGTTGCTCGAATCCAAGAACATATTTATATTGTCAGTACAGTTCAAGCATTTAGCAAGCCTCATTTTATAACCTTGATAAACGGCACTAGCGAGCAAAACTTCTGTGAATGGTGTGAGGAACTAAATGCGATTACCAAACATTACACCACCTGAAATCACCAGCAGTAACTGTCAGGTTTTAGGAAATGCGACGATGCATAACATAAGTGTGCATAATATTATCATGTTTAAACGATGGCCAGTTGCAGAATCCACTTGTGGACATGTAGTAGTTAGATTAAGTGAGTCACATTTTATAGATCTGATTCTTAATTCAGCACCGGCAGACGGTGAGTGACTCAGACATTCTGACAGAGCTGTTTAGCTGGGGACAAGAGTTTAGAACGTGGACCAGACCTTGGCGTCTGCGAGAAGAGATGGACAGACGTGCTGTAAATAAAGAACTCAGGGTCACCTGCGACAGGCTCTCCGAGAACGATTGCTTGGCGCTCCTCATCAATGTGAATGGAGCTGGGCGTGTGTTCGCACAACGGCGACGGTGGCGTGATGGCGGGGTTGCTGATTTCATAGCTTGGCACGTTGGCACTTTAAATGACAGCTTAAGTATTTCTCAATGAACCAGAAATAACAGATGGGGACAATCCTCATGTGTCCTTGAGCAACATACACAGACTGAAGTAAATGGGCATTATAAATGATTTGCAGAAAGGTTGAAGATTATCTAAGTGACTGCTGTGGTGATTGTCATCAGTGAAGGGTACCAGCTTGAGGGAATTGTCATCAGTGAAGGGTACCAGCTTGAGGGAATTGAATAATTAAGTGGCACGGACTCAAAACTCCACCATGATGCCACACAACCGTTGCCAACTAATGATGAATATTCTACTTATTGAAGCCACTTTCCAAAATGAAGAAATTTGTAGAATGCCATCTTTCTGATTTGACCTCATTATGACTTCTCATATATTCATTTCAATTCAATTTTATTTATATAGCACTTTTAACACGAAGCACGGTCAAAAAGCCCTTTACATAGTCCCGGAACCACAGTCCCCAGAGAGTAAGCCAAAGGTGACAGTGGCAAGGAAAAACTCCCTCAGGAGGAAGAAACCTTGAGAGGAACCAGACTCAAAGGGGA
>JAACJT020000086.1:16876658-16922467 GCA_009936485.2 Gymnarchus niloticus | reverse complement strand
TATGAGTAGAGCAGTGATTTAAGGTGGCAGAATAATGGGTAATAAAAAATTAAACAAAATAACAAGGGCCCCAGCATAACTATATATGGCAGCATAACTATGAGGGAGAGACCAATGGGGACACAGGCATGAGGAATCTTTGAACTCCAGCACTCCAACAACACACAGTACATGCAAAGCAGGAGTGACAGCACTGACAGAACAGTTCATCCAAAGTCAATGATACTGATCTCCACCGAGCTCTACACCTCAGCCTATAGTTGGGGAGTGAGTAGCTACCTGAGGTCTCTGTAAGATAGACTATAGTGCATATAAATATGCAATGGCCTTCTCATCTGTAAATAGCTGTCTGTACAGTTCAGTTATAAAACCATTTTCAAAATACAGTGCTTGTTAACTTCGTTGTATGAAACTTTTAGCATATTTCCTTGGTCTACCTCAACTTTGGTAATACGCTCATACGATTGCTGCAGCAGATTATCCAAATGTAGCATATTTCTATCTAAAACGTGCCATTAACCACTGGGACATCTTGCCACAAAAGTAAGGCATTAATGGAACCAATAACAGAATTATTAACACAGTTAATTTTAAAGATAGTATCAGCAATTGTCTTATTACAAAGTTACAGGTTAAGGAAATGCTGGTTGAACAGACATTTTTCTGCATGCATCATAGCATTAATTTGCATTATTTTCATGGTGATGCAACAGATAGCAGAAATGAAATGTGCCTTCCCATACCCTATTGTACCATATGGGAGCATTTTATTTGGTACTGACTCCTCTGTCACCCCATCCCCAGGCAGCGAGCTAGCTAACCGGGTCAGTGGCAGGGTGCGCTAAGCATTTGCATAAATGCCGGATGTCAGTGTCGTATGCCACGGTGCCTCTTTGGCATAATGCCTCACACCAGGTGAGTCATGACACCCGCTTGCCGCTACGCTCATGCCTCACTGCACCAGGCCAGGCCCAAGCTGTTCCAACATCATGGATTCCCCAATGCCATTTGTTTACCCGGCTTGTCACGGCTTACCCTCCACCTCCGTTAGTCTTTCGCATGTCACTCTTACCCTGTAGAGGCGAGGGGTGTTATGCAAATTAGTTTATCGACCACGAGAAGCAAAGGCGGTCTGTTCTGAGCTGCCACGGATGTCTGATTGTTAATGAGTGTCGTTTCTGATGACAATAAGACATGTTTTTATGGATGCTTACTGACAGGATGATGGGGGTTCGGAAGTGCCATGCAAGCACGTATGAATCCCCGCTGAGTGTTCTGCACTGTGATATGGCTGAAGCTTTGCATTCCCAATGCATGAAAAATGACAGAAATGAAAACTAATGACATGCATCTCAATGCGAGGGATAAGACTGATGGAATTTTCAATCAGAAACTGAATTTTCATGACTTCTGGGTTTGTTTCATGTCATCAACAACGTTTGGATAATTTTCCCTGCTTGAAATGATCAAATTCAAACATATTTTAGATCATACCCAAACACGCAAACTTGACTTCACTAAAACATACCACTTTGGAATTGGAGAAGATGTAAAACTTCTGAACTTACGTTTCCCTTATTCCTATACTGATTGCAGACTTTGAAACACAGATTAAGTTTGCAGGAAAACCTGCAGATATTGACCTCTTGAAACTGAATTTTCTGATTACATCACATGTGCTTCCAAGTCATGGTTCAAACCTTCCCACAGTCGAATGGGTTAATCAACAGAAAATTAAACAAGCGATAGATTACAACAGCAGTGATAGTTTAAGAGCTGATTTACTTTGTGATTGAGGGATTTTCTTGGTTTACGTACACACTGCAAGACCTGGCCGGAAAAGTCGAGAGAAGACTTCATTAGCAATTATCCTGCAATGGCACAGCATTTTGTATTGTGCCTGAGGGCAAACCAGGACATCAAAAAAAAAACCTTTTTCCAGAGGTGCCACAGTAGATGCATTTAGTTCTCTTACTGCTCATTTCTCAGGCTCTGCCGTTGAATTAAGCAGTACAGTGCTTAATGTCTCCGGAGGTTCAGAACTCACATTCGTTCATTAAAATGAATAGATACTACCTCTGGGCACTCTGTTACTAGCCAAGGCATCTGGAAGGGGCTTATTCAGAATAATAGCACTGAGGCCGTGTTTCAGAAGGTGTACAGAAGTCACATGAGAGTAAAGAGCAATAATAAATTAGCAGTCAATTCTATGTTGAGATGCTCAAAGTTTCCCTTCCTGCAGCTTGTTTTACATTATCGTTGATTCTCTTCACTGTGGTTGTGCTACCAGCCGCTAACAATCAGCGGTCAGACTATTAGTTACCAAGTAAAGACTAATCCTTTCTAAACTTCACCTAGTTAGCATATAACTTAGCTTACAGACCACGATACCATTCACAAATCAGGGGTCACTGGGATGAAAAACCCTATGATGTGACCTTTGGTCCAAAAACATTTGTTGAATTGCTGCTACACTAGATACGCATTTTGCTTATTGTCATATTGTTATTGAAGATCCAGATCCTAAGTGTAAAAGCATGTAACAAAGGATGAACTACATAACAGTCTACAAAGCAGCATAAAACTGAACTCGACACTTCCAAACTAGAGTAGGCTCTTGAGTCCATGACCTGTAAAGGTCAAATGAGGGCATTGAAATGGAAACATTAGAAAAAAATGATATTTCCAGCAATACTGGATAGTGTGTTGTGTTGTATCTACTTCACTGTATGTCACTTAGACAAAAGTGTCTGCTAAGTCAAAGGAATGCATAATGCAAATGTGATGTTTAAGACTCCATATGACCCTGTACTGGAAAAGCAGGAGATAAAGTATAAACATTGACATAAGAAGTATATTGTGTTACTATCATTCCAAAAGTTAAATTTATATGAAGGCTTTCAGCAGAGTATCCTACAGCTCCTGTTTCTGGATAAATGTAGATTCCATAGTATGGGCTGCTGTCATCAAAGGCAAACTAATATGACAGGTAATATCAAGTAAGCTTGCGTCATGTGACGTACTGAATGCTGACATCAGCTCTGTGGAAGACGCACAGAATACTGGCTAAAACTCAAGGACAAGGCTCGACTTATTATAGCCGCCACGTATTTCCGGTATTCTCCTCAGAAATAAATTAGCTGTCTGCCTGCTGTTTAGCAAATGATGGTGAAAGTGTCAGGAAAAGGACAGTACATCCTAGCTTCGGAGTCAAGGTCATTGGCGTCGAGCGAGGTAAATATTACCGCTGGTTTATGTTAGAGACGCGAAAGGAAGGCAAGCATTAAAATACAAGACTGGAAAAGTTCTTGTGCTGTTTAATATGGAGGCACTTGTTTAATTAGACTCTGTCTGGGTCATACAATGACAAAATATACTGGAGCTATAAATAAAGCAAAGGCAGTGATAGGAAGCATAAGGAAACGCCTAAATCAATGTGACTTAAGAATAAGTATTAATTAAAAAGTGTGCCAGGTTGGCTTACAGCATTGTTACAGACTTATTCAACAAACTTTAGGCTGTAATTACTTTACCGTTTACTTTGTACCTTCAGGTTGTACATTGCTATAAACTAATGTATGCAAATCTTTATTCTGAACATTGAACTTAACATGTCTGTTCCATCCATCTTTCAACCACTTACCCAGTACAGACGGGCCTAGAACCTATCTCAGGCAGCATAGGACACAAGGCAGGGTAACACCGTCGATGGACGTCAAGTCCATGCAAAGCACACAGACAATAAGGAATTTAGAAACACTGATTATCCAAAATGAAATTTTTGGCTTGTGGGACGAAATCTGTAAAACACAGGGAAAACAGGCAAACTCCACCCACACAGAGAGGGGGTGGGACTTGAACCCAAAACCCTGAATGTATGACCTATCATGCCACCAAGATCAAAGTGCTAAAAATGTATGACCTCTTTATTTCACAGACTGAATGAAAGGTCTGAATATCTTTGCACTGTGCTAAGCACATTTTTATGTATTCATTACTTTTAATATTTTTTTTTTATATTTGATAGATGTTCCAGCTGGCAGAATTTTTAAAAATACATACTTTGTTTTTCTTCTGGAACAAGAATTATTTTTCCATTTGAAACAAGACTATGGAAGGCTGCATTCAAAGGGCAATTGGGAAAAAAATATCTCTCACAACTCAGAGAATAAACAATATTTCATGGGCTCTGCTTGTCATGTTTCTCATATAAATAGTATTATTTTTACGTTTACATTTCTGCATGTGAGCAGTGCAATAGTATGGCTGTTAAAGAGAATTACTTATCACATATGACACTGACCTTATTTTGCAATGCTCTCCTTTTTCAGGCACCGTACTTCACGTGTTAATGATAATTATAACGGTAGCCAAAAAAGTTCAACCCGGTTGCAAATAAGCCATTCCGGATCATTCCGAGCCAATGTTATACAAGACTTATTTGCATGTCTGGATCACAAATCAGTAAACAACAGGAAGAGAAAAATGACAATGATTTCCCCATCGCAGTACCATTGATCTATTTATTATTGGCCTTCTTTTAGTAGTTGAATATTAAATCATGAATATTCATTTACAAAGTAGCAGCAGAGGAGCAGGACATGGGGTGCCAAGGGAATATTAGTAACATCTAAATAATAAAGTGAATTTTAATACTGTCATGATGAAGACTTTGCATACTACAGGCCTTCTTGGCAGCTATGTCATGAGTTGGGGACCTTTTTTCCCAGGTGGCACGTGGTGATGATGTATGTGGAGGAGCCCCGAGAATAACGGATACATATCCTGGGGCAGGCGACAGCTGGCTCTACTCTCCCCATTTAGATCACTACGCCAAGACCAGGAAACGAGGCGGATTTCAGGCCGTATCAACACAACCTGCACTGCTGGCTCTCACTCACTCCGTCAGGCTGTCGGCGTGTCCCGGGCTGGGTCACATTTTTCTTGAAAAGAGCTGAGCGATACGCAGGTTTTTAGCTATCGTACGGAGGAGCACGAACTCTTATGGGGCCTTGGCATTTACATATATTATCCATCTTGCCTTAAGCGTGTGGATTAATGTCACATAAAGACTACTGTAATGCCTAGATAATTTCCAGATTTATGTCAAAGCAACTAAGATGATCTCTTATAAATTGCCCTGACCTGAGTCAGCAATGACATTAATGCCCCGAGCATCCAATCAAGATCTTGTCCCTCTGAGAGATACAGCTTCTCTCCAGCAGAAACATTTTCCTCCCTGCACTATTAAGCTTAGTAAACACACGGGGGAAAGATGGAGAGGGCAATCAAAAGCTCACTTTGTCCCTTTAATGTTCTCCCTGCTGGTGTTTTGCAAATGTGTGGGATTCGCCGAGCTTTTTGGTCAAATCCAAATATATGCAGGGTAATTATATCCATTTTCTATTGGCACCACCCAGAGCTGGGCCTCGCTCTTAGCTGGAGGATGATATAGTTTTATTCAAAAAGCATTTTGTGAAATGAGTTTGAGTCTGCCTCGGAATGTACCTGCTGATCGGCCCTTTTCTCAAACTGTGGCCCCGACACATAGAAGTGCAAACAAACTTAGAATTTCTCTCATTCTAAAAACATAACCATAGTCTGTGAGATGCCCAGGCATAGCATTTTAATTTCTTCCCAACTCACGGTAAGCACACACAGCGATGAATTGATTTTCCTTGCCATTCGCACTGGGATTTAGTCTCCGCCCAGTCTCGCTCAAGTGCTGTATGAGGTATTTATTGATATTCCTGCCCACACTCCACTTTAACCGTAGTATCAATAATTTACACCGACTGGGCTGAATTCCTATAGGTTTACACTCAGCAGAAAGTCAGCTAATGCAAATTGCTGACGGGGCCTTGTCATAAATCACAATTATAACAACAAATGATAAATATTTAGCGATGCAATCAGTCTATATTAAGCACAGCTCTGATTTGTTTTAGACATCTCCCTTTTGCCTAAAGGTAATAACCACCAAACCATTTTAGATGGTATGAATAAATTACCCTTTCAGATTAAGGATTTTGATTTACATACTAAAACATTTATAAGTTTGGACATAAATGTCGCAAATAATTTAGATTCGCTGATACTCTTTGTAATGTGTCACATTTTTTTTCGCTTAATAAAAGGTAACGATATTTGTGTTTGATTCAGATTTTAGTTTGTGCAGAATAATTGGGTAGACAACTTCGTTTTCTTATCTAGCCAGATGACAATCGAGACGAGTTGCTATTGGACAAGCATCATGTTTATAGATCTGTAATATTTTTTTTTTTTTTTTTCTGTGGAGTGACCATTACACAGCCACCTGTGTTCCTCTACCCATCGCTGTATAGGCAAGATACAGATGGAGGTATATGGAATTTTCCCACAAAAACAACCAGGCAGGCACAATGTTGGCTTGTCGAGTATTTTTTTGATTTAACATATATGCAGTAAAATGTAAAGTTTTTTTATTTCATGACATCATTTTGCCATAGTCTATCAATGCACTGCGCTGAATAAATTGCAAATGTTTCAGTGTCTACCATAAACCTTAAAGTTCTTGTTGTATTGCGCAGTTGTGCCTGGATGCAGTTGAATGAGCTTATCAGTTCTGCAGCATTCATGCAGCAGGTTTCTGTATCCTTTATCTGTATTACCTGGTGGAGGTTGAGAAATGATACCCTCAGTACTCTGGAGTATGAAACACATCCTTACTACATTCCTTAGTATTTAAACGTATCTATTTCATGTCAGTTGCCATTATCTCTGTTCTGCAAGGCCTTATTTAGTAGCCTCATGGTAAACAGAAAAAAAAAAAATGTGTTCCCATATTAATGCAGACATTGAAATAAGCGATTGAAATGACATGCTGGCCCAAGGACAGGGAGAGATGCCACCTAGAGGTTGGAAATGGAAATGTCATACTTTTAATTTCAGAATAATATATAATGAATGATCTGGCTTAATGGAAAGGGTTACACGAGTCTTTAAAATGCTATGCAAGTTATCAGTGGCATAATTGTTAATTATATAATATTGGGCAGATAATATAATATATGTTGCAAATAAAGCACAGAAAAAATAACCCAATATATGTTTAAATTAGTGCTGTGTAATAGTCTTCCAGCAGCAGTGTGGGACTCTGGCTGACGCTCTACTTTTATGTCTAGGCTTAAAACACACCTATTTAGTCTAGCGTACAGAGACCTTAGGTAGTTACTCACTCCCCAGCTAGGCTTTAGTCTGAGGTGTAGAGCTGGGTGGGGATCAGTTCCATTGACTGTGGATGAACTGTTCTGTCAAAGCTGTCACTCCTACATCTCATATTGCTGTGTTGTTGGAGTGCTGGCATTCAAGGATTCATCATGCCTGAGGCCACTGGCCACTCTCATAGTTATGCTGCCATATGTAGTTCTGCCGGAGTTCTTGCTGTTTTATTGCAATTATTCAGCCGTCCTAAATTGCTGGTCTGCTCATGCACTTTTCTTTACTATTTGTCTGCTGGCCTATCGTGCCCTCCCTCCCCGTCACCTGTCCGCCCTGACTGATTTGCCATCATCTGAGCCACCGAACATACTCTTGAACCAGATCACTTGACTGCATCCTCCAATACACTGCAGTCCATCTGACTGTTATCCCTCAATATTGTCTTGTATTGTTTTGATAAACTTTTTCTGCCCGGTGCCAGCCAGAGGAGGACAGACTTCTCCCTAGAGTCTGGTTCCTGCCGAGGTTTCTTCCTCCTGAGGGAGTTTTTCCTTGCCACTGTCATCGTTGGCTTACTCTCTGGGGACCCTGGGCCCGGGACTATGTAAAAAACTTTTTGACAATGCTGACAGTGCTCGTTGTTAAAGGCTCTATATAAATAAAATTAAATTGAATTATTGTGGTTGAATTATATAGCGTTATATACTTTATGCATAATTAATTAATGCAATAATAAGATGAAATCATCAAGTCTGATGCACATCACCCAGGAGATTTTAAGGTGATGTCACTGTTGTTTTATTGCTACAACACTTGTGCAAAAACTATTCCAAAGTCACACACATATTTACTCAAAGTTACACACATATTTACTCAAAGTCACACACATATTTACTCAAAGTCACACACATATTTACTCAAAGTCGCACACATATTTACTCAAAGTCGCACACATATTTACTCAAAGTCACACACTGAATTGTATCTGTCTAAGGAAGAAACCAAAAAAGAACGAAAAAAAAATATCAGAACAGGAGAACTGGGGCCAGGCTCTGCACTGCCTAGTGCAATGACACTTGAGACATTCTGAGTCTGTATAGAGTCTGAGTGAACATCCTAACACATCCATACAAAACACAGCACTTAAAAGCAGATGTCGAGTCAGCGGAGACAGAATTAAGGCAATGTGACTTCTCAGCACCTCCGCAGCCGTCCCTTTATCTGGGCTTAGGGGACATCGCATAAAGACTGATGAGCGCTGGCACAGCCTGCATCTTTGCCGTTGGCGATAATCACTTTCAAATTTAAGAGTAAAAAGAGTATAAAGAGTGGAAAAAAAGCTCATCATGTGCTAGAAAGGACAGCAGCACTGCAGACACTGTAAAAAAAAAAATGTGAATCTGAACGGCATTAATAACTAGCAGATACTTGGCATAAAATACCGAAATATTAACACCTGAGGATTGCAAATGTGGCATAAATAATCCATCCATCCATATTCCAACCGGTAATCCTGGTCAGGGTCGTAGGGTTGACAGACGTAATGACATCAATAGCTGTTTTGCACAAAAGCAGCACAAAAATGAAACAATATTCTAAAACGTGTTAGAGATGCCCCAACGATGGAAGCTTTTAAATCAAACTTGAAAATGCTCTTATTTTTCTATGCATTTAATTGATTATGTACTGCACTGTACAATCATTGAACTGAAATGCTGCGATGCTCCATTTAATTCTCTTCATTTTGCGTTTCGTTTTAACCCTTCACTATTTTACTGTCTTCTATCATTGTTGCATTTTACTTCTTTATTGTATGTATTATATTGACTTTCTACAATTGTACTGTCTTTTAACACTTTATTGCATTTTACTCCTTTGTTGTGTTTTTTATCCTTATCACGTAAAGCACTTTGACTTACCTAATGGTACGAAACGTGCTATACAAATAAACTTGCTTTGCTTTGTTTTGCTTTAATGTAATATTGCATTAATGACAGAATACTTCACTGAGAATAGGACACAATTACACAAGTGGACAGTGAAACAAATTCGGGGGGGCTGATGAGAAGACATATCACAATGAAGTTCAATTCCGATCCAATCATTAGGCAGAGCTGGGATTTTGACATCCCACCCAAAGGCAGAGAAGTTTTGGGTGATTCACTGAGAAAATGCAGCAGAAGTCCTCTGTTAGATACAAGCCTTTGCCCATCTAGTTCCCCAAGCTGCGGGTGTATGCTCATTTAGAGCTGTGAAAGCAAAATCACCTCAGTGACAGGAGCCTATACATGCAGACAGCTCTTTCTAACAGTGGCCTGAAGTTTTTTTTCCTGAATGCCCAAGAGAGATTGGATTTTTTTCCAGTTAACATATCAGAAGATGAGCTCAATCGAGTACTGGTACAGCTAAAGCACTTTGTTAGCATTTATCAAAGATGTACTACATCATATAAATAACTGAGGAATTACCGCTGATGCAAATGTTTCTTGTACCTTCAATTAGAAAAAAAATTGACTACTGAATATGTAACCCATGTCTTTTGTTTTACTATACATTATTTAGGAACTGTTGAGTTTTTTTATACAGGGTTTCCTTACCATTGTCCGAAGGAGACAATGCACCAGTATTGATTCCAACATGTAAAATCTCTTAATCTTAATTTTAATCTCTTAATCTTTCATTTGGTGATTGCAAAGTGAAAAGCATAAGCAGCATTATGTGCAGCTCTTTTACCAGGAAGTGCAAACGTCAAGCTGGTGCTGATAAAAAAAAAAAATCAGTTCTGTCTAGTTTGGTATGTAATGAAATTGCAAATTTGTATAAGACTTCATCAGGATTAATTAAATAGTAAGGGTTAGAAATCTTTTTCAATGATTAGTAATCATTACCAAAAATTACTGATTTGGAAATAATTAAGTTGTAGCCTCCCACCCCTGCTCTGTTTGCGTGGTGTTCACACCTCCAGGTACTCTGGTTTTCTCCTGCAGTCTAATGGCATGCAGTTAGGTTACTGGGCATCTCTAAATTGTCCATAGTGAATGCTTTGTAAGGGCTCCACTGAAAGCTTAAGCATCCATGCATCCTACATTATAGGGATTGTAGATAAAATATGTAAAATCTTGGACAAGCTCTGTTGTGGTTTTTGAACTATGAATGGAATCTGAACACAGATAGATGGTCCTTATAGACAGAATTGGTGTTGATTGATCCCCAAGCTCAAGAGGGATTCCTAGCACTGTCCACAACTTTCCCTTCGATCCTTCTACAGTAGGCCTGAGAGGGAAACGTCTGCATGAGTATTAGCCTGAACTACTTGAGAAATATTAAAACTTAGATGAGTGACGGGTTTTTCCCCTCGGGCTTAGCATCGTTGTAAAGCATTTGCCCCCAGGGAAGTCCACATTTAATAGTTTTATTAAGAATTAAGCATTACATGCACGGGACAGCATCTTGTTCTCATTCAGCTTTACCAACGCGAGTAGCTAGGATGCATTTGTGGTATGTCTAGATAGAAAGAGCTCTAGATGAATGGCCCATTTATGAGGCAAAGATGAAAGATAGCTATTGATAAGTGGATGATTTTACTCACACAGCGAAATTAAAGATGGTAATCTCAAAACCAATAACCTTAGGATGATAAAAGTACCTTGTGAGCTGTTTGATCAATGGCTAGCAGAAGTTCAAGTAAATACCGTACACTAAATTACATATATAACCAATTCTGAAACTGGATTTATCATCTGCTGTATATGTAAAGACTGGATACACTTTTAACTTAAACTCGTGTGGATGGAGAACATCAGGACCAGACGGTGCTGACTAAGTGAGTTTTGTGTTTATTGCAAAAACACCAGAGGGCGACACAACGTAAACACTCTGGCTTGTTTCAATGGCGAATGAGAAAGAAGTGTAGATTTTAGCTGTTATCCGTTAACCCCCCCCCCCAAAAAAAAATATTGTATTATAATAAGGATCGGTTAACTGGGATGACATTGCGCTCCATTTCTACGTTTCATTTAAACCTTAAAACGTGGGCTGCATTTCTTTAAAAAAATGAAAACGCATGGCAGCATGACATCCCTCTTTTTTGACATTTTTGTCCCCGAGGTGGCCGGGAGACGCAGGGTCGCCTGGGGCCGCCGCCGATCGCATGCCCGCGTTCTCGGGACCGCGCGGCGCGCACGTCACGTCACGTCACGCACGTCACGCACGTCACGTTACGTCCCGTCACAGGACGGGGGGGAGACTCCGGCCTCAGATCAGCCTTCATGGCTGCGCGAGACGTGGGGGCCGAGGACGGAGCTTCGAGTCGAATATTTTTTCCAAATGAGAGGAGCGTCAATAGAAGACGCGGTGTGCCGAGGTTGGTGAGCCGTTGAGTGGCGAAGAGTTCATTTTATTCGGGTAAGTGGAGTGACAGACAGACAGACAGACAGATAGATAGACGGACGGACGGACGGACGCCGTGTTGTGTGGCGAGCAGCCTGCGTCCAGTCTGACATTTATGGTGATTCAGGCTCCCCCTCAGACGTATCCTACATTTTCTCCCTCTTCTGTCGAAACGTCCGGCTTCCTCCGGTGTTGCCCTCTAGGAGGGCGACATCTGAGAGCCTTTATAACCTCTGACTGCTGGTTACTAGAGATTTTATAAGCCTTACATCGGCAGACGGAGGCCTACCTAGACTGGGTGTCATTATAAGAACCCGGGCTGCTGTCCCCTCCAAACCCCAGCGTTTCACGACCGTCATTTACAATCTGCCTGGTCAGTAACGTGAATACAGCAAACAGGCAACGTTACGGCAACGTTAAGATCGCAACGAGAACGTTACTGCACGCCCCATGTTTGCTAATACAGCGGAAATAAGGGGACATTCAGTTTATTTAGTGATCAGACCCTACAGCACAGATCCCATACCTTAATAAATCCTTTATAAGGAATATAAAAGTTTACCAGGGGGAGTTTCATTAAATGAATGAATGAAAAGGACATGTAGGGGTGGGTAGCCTCTGCCACTATGAATTTTTATCCATGGTTGATTGTGGCGCTTGCTATTTGAATTCTGATAGATCAAGGGAACATAGTTAAAGACAGAGCTGCAGTTAGCAGTGTGGTGCTTTTGGAGAGGGTATTGCTGTTGTACCTTAGAAATGGTCCTTCATTTTGAATGGCTGGTAGTACACCTGCAGTTGTATAATTGAATTGTATTTTGTTTTTTTTGTTTTTTTTTTTTTTGCAATTCACTTTGTTTTAATGTGTATGGAAAAATAATTACAAAAAATAGCAGTCGTGTACCATAGTATGAATCCATGGTGGTTGTGGTGTGGCTGGTCCTGCATTACATCGTGGCCTGTCCCAAGGAGTGTTGTGCCACTGGCTCTGAAATGTACTCTCGTTTTGACATGGTCTACGAGTTCTGTAATACGGTCTGTCATTCTTTTTTGACTAGTGTAAGTGCAGGTCCCTTAAGTAATATTGCATTTTTTCAGTTTGTTTCCATTTACCTGAGCCATTGTGCTGTGTGATTATATTGTGATGTGAAGTACACAAAACATGACAAAGAAAGAAAGAAACCATGAAAACTGTTTTTCTGCTTCACTTAGGGAGTGGCGATGCATTGAAACCTGCATCCCGGTCTGCTTCTGGAAATTAATTTCATGATACAGTGGCAGCTGATTTGCTTGATTTGCTTTCTCTTTGTTTGCACGAGGCATCCTTTCCGCATGACTGTCCGGAGGAGGGGTAGAGAGAAATCGACAGAGATCAACATTGAAACGCTTGTTGGGGTAAAGTTCCAGAGGGAACACGTTTTCTTTTTTTGAAAGGTGTTCCAGCTGTGACCTGCTCCAGGAACGTCGGCCACACACTGCCCAACTAGCTCTTATCTCGGTGTTCCCGCGTTTTGACGATACCTGACTGGCCCCCTGCTGGGGGGGTATGTGACCATTTGCATGTGCCGTTGTTTGAAAGCATTTCCTTTTATGGGCTGTACGTCACTGTAGGGGGTGATGAGGATCTCGTAGTGGTTATGCTACCAGGCAGGTGGCTGGTCACCACTAGTGGTTTGATCTCGTCATTCTCAGAGGGATGTCTGGTGTGCCCGCATGCATGTGACGAATCCCCCACAGAAACGTGGTCGTGCCATGTGTGATGACCCATGCACACTTCATGTGTGCTGTCCCCTAATGGTCTTCCAATTAGTGATGGGACAAATGAGGCTTCAAAGCTAGTTTGGGATACTCTCACCCACCACAAGTTTTGAACCCTTATTTGTCTCATTATTAGTTCTAATAACTTCATTCAAGTTTGGTTAGTGGAGAACATATAGGGTTTGACGACCAGCTGTTGCACTTGAAGACAGATTAGTGGGCTTGCCACTGGAAACAGCTGGTCACTGCCTTCCTTAAAATCTGTTATGTTTTGGCCACCGCAGGAACACTAAACTTGCCTAGGGAGCCATTTATTTTTGTTCAGACTTGGACACCATAACAAAACCACTGCAAGCAGGGGATTCGTAACCAAGTAATTTATTTTAAACCTGTGCTTTCCTGAGGTTTGGATTAATTGTGATTTAACATTGAGCAGCGGTGAAATTCAGTTTAAAGTAATTAGTGAAAAACGCAGTGTGTTTGAGATCCACGGCTGTTGTGTGTGCGTATATGTACCAGCTGTGCCTTGCCAGGACCGGTTGCTTTGGTGTAATCTAAGTAGTGGCTTTATGGCCTGGTTTAGATTTACCGCATTCAGGCAAGCTTATTTTCCAGATGTACGCACTTCAGGTTGAACTTGATTTAATTCTCTTCCCCCTTCTTGTTTTGCCCCATGTCACCATGTTTTTTTCCAGAAGCTGTATTTCATACCCTAATGAGAAGGGTTTTAGCAAGATCCGCTCCTTTATTTTTTTTTAATTAATCTGCCCTGTGTTTTGCCACGTCTTGCCAACAGCTCTTGCAGGAGTTGATTTACTGCTCCACGAGCCCTATATCGTATTCATGAACGAGAATGGAGTCTGTGTTGTGGTTTTCCTGTGTGGTATGAAAACCGCTATTATATATTAAACTGTTATTTCTAATGACAATTTACATGTTCTGGTAATGGAGGCTTGAAATTTTTGCTCTTGGTACTGCAGTTTTAAAGGCTGAAAAAGAGTTAACTTTGCTAGTTTCTTAATCGACTTTTGGTGAAATATGCTGAAGCAGTAATTGAATAACTTTGTGAAACCATGGAGACTCAGAAGGTGAGAGCAATGTGGCAGCTGAGATGAGATTTTCTCAGCTGTTCTCATGGTTGTTACTTCTGTCTTTTTTTAAATAACAAACATGCTGTTTTTTTTTTATGATTATGCCTGCAGGCCAGAATATAGGAGTCTTGTCCTTTCACTGTACTGTGTTGATCTTAACTAGTCTGGTCTTTTCATTTTGGGGCCTTGATAACACGCTTCTTCCTTGAGATTTAGTTCATTTTGTGCTGTGAAACAGCCCCAGGTGAGACTGAAGAGGGTAACGGTTTGGAATAATTTACTACGCACTCAAGTCCCCTGCCTCCCAATGCGGAAAATCGGCACCCCACTCCGCGGCTAATCCTGCCCTTCTCTCAGTACAGAAAGTGACGAGGTTGCCTGAAGTGCATAAAAACTGCAATGACACACGGTCTATCTTATGATCCTGTGATCTCAGCTGATTTCACCTTCACGTGCCCTGACCCCTGGCTCGTGTGTGTCAGAGATGTCCCCGGTTTGAGGGGTGGGTGAAGAAGGCTACCCTATCTTTAGCACATGACTGCACTGGGCAGCAACACTAAGGGGGATGGATGTTAAGCCAGTTTCTGGCGCAAGTGTAGGGGCAGAGTGTGTGAGCTAGACATTCATTTCAAGTGCTGGGGGGCTGCTGAGGTGTAGGGTAACAGTGTTCTCTCTGTACTTCTCATCCTCTCCCCCACCGTTCTGTATGGGGGGGGTATCACTTTCAGCCATCTATTCTCAGATTGAGTCGGTAAACAGCTGTCTGGTATTTTTAATGTGAAAGCTTTTTTTTAGTGCCTCAGAGATGCACTAAATGATTAAATTTTGCCCTGCTGTGCATTTCTTAAAATTGGCTTCCTAGTTTTCTAATGGCGCTCTCATGTTTTATCTGCAGCCATGATCTGGAACGTTGTTTGTTCACCCAGCACTCCCGATCTAATAGTGGAAGCGTCATACTCAGTAACTTTATAGTGTGTACATGTGGCGTTAAAACGGATAAACAAGTTCTGTACGGGCAGCTTTAGACTGAAGTGTTGTGGTTTCAAATCCCAGAAATGAGACCGTAGACTTGCAGGGTCAAGGGGCTAAATGACTTGCCCAGTAGGGAGCTCTGTTGGAAGAGACGCTAGTGCATCAGTTTTCAGAATATTTGTGGTGTGAAATGTCACAGTTAAAGACAGCAGCCACAAACATTGTGGACTTCATGTACTAAACAACGTAATGAATTTTATTGTTTTGGTTTCTTAGCAGAAACCTACGCAGCTTAGATTTACACTGTATTTGTTTATGCAGCTGAATGTTTACAGAGCCAACCAGAGCTTCATACGCAGCTCAAAGGTACAGCAGGACCATCTCTCTGGGATATCTTTTGGCTGCGAGCTACACATCCTCTACCAGTCTTTGGTCTGTTACTCGTTAGCACGGCTCAGCTGCCAACTTGCTAGCAGAGGGTGTGGGGTTTTGCATAGAACTTGATTCAGTCTGGAACGAGCGACCGTTAAAACAAAGATGAGCTTTATGTGAATGCTTGTTTTCAGAAGGGTGAATGATGGGTAGCTTTAAAAGGCAGTCCCTAGGAAGATGAGGGCTGGCTGCTCCCTCCTAAACGAACGGTCTTGGCTTGGCCACGGACCGCAGAGTCCGCCTCCCTCTCCATCTCCTGAGGGTCTACAGGCGATGTATCATCTCAGCAAAATATAAGCACAAAGATGGCATTATTCACTTTTAGTGTAATAAAACTTCTGAAGGCACTGAAAGGGTCTCCTTCAAAATCACCTTTCATGAGATGGTTTTCTTGGTACAGGTACTTGAAGAGTCCAGTCAGGAACCCTCAGAACGCCTGTATCCTTGCACCATGCTGTGGAATGTGGGTTTGGCCTGTCAGACTCTCTAGAGGACAGAGATCTGAGCTGCTGTTTGTCTTAGTGCAGCAATAATTTGTCACAGTCTTATACAAAGACGGTAGTTCACCAGTGCCAAGTTGCACTGGGAACCAGGTTAACAGACATGGCTGAGATGATTTTTTTTTTTTTATTTTTTAACCCACAGGCATTCTGTAGATAATTTATTCAGGCATTCCTTAATCTCTAATTATTTCGTATTGTGTCAATGAACTTGTTCTGCTCAGTGCCGGCCAGAGGAGGATGGGTTTCCCCTTGAGTTTCGTTCCTCCCAAGGTTTCTTTCTCCTGAGGGAGTTTTTCCTTGCCACTGTTGCCTTTGGTTTACTTTCTGGGCACCCTGGGCCCGGGACAGTGTTAAATGCTGTGTGACAACGGTCTTCGTTAAAGGTGCTATATAAATAAAATTGGAATGTTACCTAAAATGTGCAGATGGATTCCTGGTTGATGTGTCCAGTACAGTGAGTAACAGATGGCCAACAGAAATGAATACATGTGTTAAAATGTGAAAGGAACAGAAACATATCCTGTGAAACTAGCATGATTGTGCCTGGTTTCTAAACATGTTTCTGGGGTTTTTTCGTGAGGGGGAAGTTTTTTTTTTTTTTTTTTAATAGCTACTTGGCAGCTTGCTGAATGACTAACTTTTCTTCCCCCCTCCCTCCTGCAAAAATCACATTAAACTCTGTCTATTTAAAAGCTGCAGTCTATTAGCATATTTGGTTTAGCATATTTGAGACCAATGAGTGGTTCTGTGGTTTATGAGTCTGGGCCTACGTCCAGAATGTCGCCAGTTTGAATCCCGTTGCCGGCAGAGTGATCATGTCACTGTTGCTTTGTTCTCACCTCTGTGTGTCTTCTGCCAAGAGCATGATGGGATATGTGAAAACTAAAGAGTTACCATGTACCTGAACATGTAAAATGGCCAAGAACAACAACAACAACAAAATTGTGTCCAGTTCTGCTGGATTGCGGTCAGGACAGTTATCATTATTCATTGCAGCATTGGTCACTGTGATATTTTACTGTTGGGTGTTGGGATGTCACACACCGAACCTGCCACATGAATTGCATCATATTACACATGAACGGTCCTCACGTGTCTAACAGCAATGTTGCTTGGAGCCCTCTGCACATGCTCTGTTTCCCTCCCACCCACTCACCCCCCCCCCCAGCCAGCTCTCTGCTTATCAAAGCCCTCCCTCGAGGGCCTCAAGGCTGAGAAGTGTCAGGACATTGAGAAATGATGCCAGAAGAGGTGGGCACTGACGGGGAAAGGTCTGACGCGGGAGCTGACTGGGTTAGCGATTGACGCAGACCCAAAAAGCTGTGGACTTCTCTCTCCTTACAGTATGAGCACTGCGAAGTGACGGTCCGGGGTGGGTGGGCCTACTTCAGTTTAAGGCATTTTATAGGCTACCAGTTACTGTTGATGTAACGTTGCTGACAACAAATATGTAATTTGAGAGAACTGTTGACTCTGGTGTGTGTCTCTGGTCTAAATGTATACGACCGGCCTGCCTCTCAGGAACCTGTTGTGAAGGCAGCCTGATCAGGGCTGATTCATGGGGACGGGGGAGGGTGAGTCGATGAAATCCCTGCCGTGTGAGTCAGGAGGGTATGAGGTATACTCCCCACCCCTCCCCAAATGGACACTTCCAGAGTATTTATAGAGCCTGAGCAAAGGCAGGCTGCCTTTCTAAAACACTCCTGCCCATGTTCTACCCGACTTGGTTTGAACCTTCCAGAACATACGATCTTCTCAGTGCCGGTTTCCGTCCTCCTTTCTCTAACAGAAGGCTGTGTGGGTAGTCAGCATCCAGCCTTGATTCCGTAAGGAGCCGTCTTTCCTTTGCAGTGAAATTGTCAGATTCCTTTGGCGTGGCAATTTGGAGCTCCTTTTTATAACAATCATCCATTTCGTTTCCGGGAGTTCAGGAATCGTGTCTTCTGTGGTATGTAGGTGGCTGAAATCTCAACTGCGAATGGTGCCCCGTGGGATTTTGTGTTTTGATGACTCATGAGTTGCAGCATTTTTGACGCTGTGTGGGAACATGGGGAGCGTAGCCTAGAGTTAATTTCATAAGAATCTTTTTTTTTAAATTCTGTTTGGTGCTGCTTTCTACCAGAGAGTCCTGTCTTAAGCGTTGATCCTCCAACTCTATCCTCAGATGGTTACTGTCTCCTGAGTGCCACCCCGATGGAGAAGCCCCCAATGCAGACGCAGCCGTCCACGCTGCCCTTTTTCGACACCTCACATGCCTTCAACCTCCTGCGCGGTATCCACGAGCTGCGCGCCGAGCGCAAGTTCTTTGATGTGACGCTGTGCGCCGAGGGCCGCGAGTTCCCCTGCCACCGCACAGTGCTGGCAGCAGCCAGCACCTACTTCCGTGCCATGTTTGCTGGCACACTGCGCGAGAGCGCCATGGACCGCGTGGTTCTGCACGAGGTGCCTGGCGAACTGTTGGGCCTGCTGGTGGACTTCTGCTACACGGGCCGTGTGACGGTCACACAGGACAATGTGGACCTGCTCCTCAAGGCCGCCGACCTCTTCCAGTTCCCTTCTGTCAAGGAGGCCTGCTGTGCCTTCCTGGAGCAGCGGCTGGACGTCTCCAACTGCTTGGAGATCCAGGACTTCGCTGAGGCCTATGCCTGCCGCGAGCTGGCCGCCGGTGCCCGCCGATTCGTGCTGAGGAACATCGTGGAGCTGGCCAAGGGCAAGGACTTTGAGAAGCTGTCCTGGAAGCGGCTGCTGGAGTTCGTGTCGGACGACGGGCTGTGTGTGGACAAGGAGGAGACGGTCTACCAGCTGGCCGTGCGTTGGGTGAAGGCTGACCTGCAGCGGCGGCTTCACTATTGGCCCGAGCTGCTGCAGCAGGTACGGCTGCCCTTTGTCCGCCGCTTCTTCCTCCTGGCCCACGTGGAGAGCGACCCGCTGGTCTACCTGTCACCCCAGTGCCTGCGACTGGTCAGCGAGGCCCGCGCCCTCCAGTCTAACGAGTACGACCGGCACGACCGGCCGTGCCACCGCATGCGTCCTCGGCCTTCCACCGGCCTGGCCGAGATCCTGGTGGTGGTCGGGGGCTGCGACCAGGACTGCGACGAGCTGGTCACCGTGGACTGCTACAACCCCCAGACTGGCCAGTGGCGCTACTTGGCCGAGTTCCCTGACCACCTCGGCGGCGGCTACAGTATCGCCGCGCTTGGTAATGACATGTATGTCACAGGTGGGTGGACGACGGAGACCGAGGCTACGCGGCACGCTTGTGGCAACATTCTCATGGAACTTAGAACCCGAGACAAGATCTTTGACAGGACGTGTCACAGCCAGGGTATCAGTGTCTTTTCAGTATCTGTGTCTTTAAGACATGGAGTGCCAGTTGTTGCACAATGGAACATGAAAATCAGATATTGCCGGGGGGTGGTGTTGGTGCTTCAGCCTGGGAGCGTGTTGTTTGCTCGCTCTGCGATCCAAAAACCGTGAGGCTCTCCAGGCCCACGAGTTATGAAAGGCCAGACGGTGTGATTTATAAATAAGCTACGGTAACCTCTCTGAGCATGAGGGGGATTTGAGGGATGCGTTGTCCTGCCAGCGCAGCCACATGTGGGGGCATCGCATTGTGAGAGACTGTAGTGTGTTGGGGTAGGCTGGTTTACAGTGTGTTACCCAGTTTGCCATCAGTGTGACTTAGACGTGATACATTTTCTTAATTTAGCTGCCTGACCCGCTGTGACTTCTGCTCACAACACTGGAGAAAGCAGTTTTGTCCCAAAGGACAGGCTGCATGACATTGTGATCCAGTCAGGGAGACTCAGAAGGATGTGTGTAATGTGACCAACGCCAGTAAAGCAGGCAGGTTCTGTTGTGTTCCTATCGCCAACATGGCACAGTTGTTGTTCTGCACAGGGAACAGCCCCATGCTCTGACACCGCACTGCCCAAGACTGCAAGCCCTACCAGAGGTAATGTCTAGGAAAGGGTAGGCTGAACATGCAGTGTGAGTGTACGCACTGAACAACACCAAGGACCAGGGCTTCATTGTGATGGCACTCGCTTCTGTGGAGCAAGAATATTTTTAGGGATTATTTCCATTGCTTTTTATATGGAGCCCTTATGTGAGTCGGCTGCCACTTTACACAAAACCATTGTTGTGGGTTCAAATCCCACTCCTCTGTATGGGTGCAGTTTAGTGCTGCTTCATGCCTGAGGTTTTTCAGAAGTGTCGTCAACCTCATTGGAAAATGAAGCGTTTGGGAGCATAAATGAATATTGAGTATGGCTGAAGCCGTGTTATGTAGCTGTCACTTTCACACATTTAAAATGGCTTCAGTTACAAGACTAACATAATTTACCTTTAGCCTATTAACCATGTCTTTTGCATTTATGGATCTTATTCTGCCTGCATGTACAGTCACCAAGGCCACATGCGGAGCAATTTTTCATTCCATTTTTTGAATATATTTTAATTAAAGTTAGCTGTCAAGAAAGAAAAAATTACTGGTCTGGTTGGTAAGGACGTATGTAGCTAAATTGAAATGGATATTGTTTCTAGCTAGGTAATAGGTATTACTGGCAGGAGTTCATGATTAAAAATATTACCTTGTTCAGGATTAATTGGAAATTCCCTGCTGGTGTCTTATAAACAAAGAAAATTCACACATGAAATGAAATGTATGTATTTTAGCTAAGTTGGTGGTTTGCAAATGGCTCTGTGTGATTAGTGATGAGTTAAAGTCCAAATGAACATCTGAGTGATTAGACCAGGCCGCGTGCTCGTAGTCTCACGCACCAACACGGTGTTCTTCCATCCACTAGGGGGCTCCGACGGTTCCCGACTATATGACTGTGTGTGGCGCTACAACTCCAGCGTGAACGAGTGGACGGAAGTGTCACCCATGCTGAAGGCACGGGAGTACCACAGCTCGTGCGTGCTCAATGGCCAGCTGTATGTGGTGGCATCGGACAGCACGGAGCGTTACGACCATGCCGTGGACTGCTGGGAGCCCCTGCCGCCGATGCTGCATGCCATGGACAACTGCTCCACCACTGCCTGCAGGGGCCGCCTCTATGCCATCGGCTCCCTGACTGGAGAGGACACGATGGCCATCCAAAGCTATGACCCTGATGCCAACCGGTGGGTGCTGGTAAACTGCGGCCAGCTGCCCCCGTGGTCCTTCGCCCCCAAGACGGTTACCCTCAACGGCCTCATCTACTTTGTCAGGTAGGGAAGGAATCCCAGCACTGGGAGTGTTATGGCACAATCTGGTGTGGGAATTCTGAGGCTGATAGTGCTTCCGTGTATGAGGATCATTGATGCAAGCCTCACTCTTGTTTCTGGAATCCAGGGATGACTCAGCTGAGGTGGACGTCTACAACCCGTTGAAGAATGAGTGGGACAAGGTCAGCCCGATGACCCAGGTGAATACTACCATGTTGGTGTGTTAACGTGTATATTGTTGGACTGTGGAATATCAGAAGCTTTCGAGTACAACTCCCGTGACTCGTATCTCTGCTCCCCAAAGGTCCACGTAGGAGGTAGCGTCGCGGCTCTGGGTGGCCGCCTCTTTGTGTCCGGCGGGTACGACAACACCTTTGAGCTTTCAGACGTGGTGGAGGCCTACGACCCGGCCACGTGCTCCTGGACCCACGTCGGTCGCCTCCCCCAGCCCACCTTCTGGCATGGCAGCGTCAGCATCTTCCGGCAGTTCATGCCGCTGGTCCCCAGCGCCTTTGAACCCATAGACGCTCCGGAGAACAGCGCTATTCACCTGCAGCGCCACCACCGCGACATGGACCTGCACAACCAGCGCAACAACAACGGCAACATCAATCTGGCCCACTGAGGGCAGGCGGGCCGAGTTGTTTACTCTGGCGACACTCTGGCGACACTCTAGCGTGTTCTGCACTTTACGATGCATCCGACGAAACTGGAGCCGGATCTGAAAATGACTGATGTTTGAGTGTCAGCATCCGCTTCTCTGTCTTGGCTAAAGTATCGCTGCTTCTGTGGCATCTTGCAGCAAGGAGCCCTCAAGTCAGAAATCTGAAGTCGGCAACAACAAAAAAAAAAAAAAACAGAACGAGGGGAAAAATGTGACTCCATAACATTTCCATAACATTTGCATAACATTTGCATTCGTACAATCAAACTTTGTCTGGCTGTGCATGTGCTTAATAGTAGTTTAAATGAGGGAAGAGATTCCTTATAGTTTTAATACAACTAACCTATTTGAGGTTCGTACTACTATTGTGGTAGTTATTTTTGTAGGCATCTGGTGGATTTTCAAATCAAAGATCACTTAACCCTACACATTCCGAAAGTGAAAAGCATCAATGCTGTTGGCTGATGGAAAACGCTGTATCAAGCTTCGCTGGGGGGCCGGGAGACCCATCCAGAGTGGGGTCCCGGCTGAGGTGCGAATCCTTGAGGTTTCGGCTCGCTGGCAGCAATCTGCAAGGAGGATCACCTACTGGGGTCGGCAATGCTGGGGTATTTTACCAGCAAGGTCCAAGATTTTACTCCTCCACCGGGCATGATACAGGACTCTGGGGAATGGAACACACAAGCAATTCCCCAAGCCCCACCCCGATATTCCTGCCCCTTTTCAAAACCTGCTGTGAGAGTCCCTGGCTTGGCATGGTCTGCACGCCTTTCCCCTCACAGCCTCCAGAAGTATCCGTCGTTGACGTACATGCCTCATTATTTTTATAGCGAATCGGTTATTTATGAACGTGTTTGTGTAGCATTTAGTGAGGAGGTAGGCGTTCTTACTGCTCTGTTCTCACCCTTCCCTTGTCGAAAGCAGGCGTGAGCGAGGCTGCTGTTCTTCCGATTAAGAAGCTGTAGGCATCACTATCTGGGTAACTGGAAGCAGTGATTTCTTCTCAATTTCTTGTACTATTGTGTCATGCTAATTGAGCTGGTGAACTGTAAGGTATGCAGGAGCAGTTGAGCTGCATCGTGTGTTTATTTTTTAGTCTTCTACTTGGTTTAATGTTTTTGGCTGCCTTGCTGATCAGCGGTATTATGGTTGTAAACGTTGTTGTGTTTACGGTATTTTCACTCAATAAAGCTCCAGGCAGGCCTCCTATATGCCTCGCTGGCCTCATTGACCTCCTGCTGTACCCTGCGATCCACTCATGGAGATACTCAGACTCCAGTTGTGTCCTTTATTATCGTCATATGCATAAAAAGACAAAGCGTGTAGCAGTTAAAAATGGCAACAAGTTTCTTCGCAAAGCCATGTTCCACAGACAGCTCCAGGCTGACACCAGCAGTGGGTCTATCTTCAGTCTTTATCTCCAGTCCCCCCCGCAGGCAGCACCTCTGTAGCCTCAGCGGGGTGATGGATAGGGTAACTTCCGGCCACCAACAGCGTCTGCTCCACGGTGAACGCCTCCCCCTCCTGTACGGGCCCCGCCCCCTGGCTGGCCGCCACCACCTCCTCCAGCACGATGGTGTTAGGCTGCATCATGACACTGATTATGTCGCCCGCCGGAGGCCCGTCCGTGTCGGGCGGCAGCGATGCCGCAGCTGCCTTCTCGTCGTCCACCACCAGGTTGCGCAATCGCCTCTGCCGAGGACTGTAGTTCTCCACGCGGTTGTGGATCTGGGAGTGCCGTCGCAGGTGGGCCTGGGAGGGGGACATGAAACCTAGTGCCTGCTGTGGATGAAGTGAGGACGGCGGCTCTCCATGTCCATTAGGTGGTGCACTGACGTTTCATACCTGTCTGGTAAACTTGTAGCCACACTCGGTGCACTCAAATTTCCGCATGCCTTTGTGTCGCCGCACGTGGACCCGAAGCTGCTCAATGGCTTACAAAAGAGAGGAAAGAGACCTAGATTTGTTCTACTTTATTATCCCAGTAGCCCCTCTAAACCCCAACGTGGGCGAGCTAAATGCAGATAAATTCTAGCAATTACATCTACGAGACTAAAATAGCGATGGTGAAATGAGTATATCAAACCACAGTCCTGAGTAGAACAAATACTGAATTTAAGAAACATAGATAAAACATCACGTGGCAAATTCTCCAAGGTACCACATTAATAGTTCTAAAATGTACGAGTCAAACAGCGGAGTTTCTGGGGGAGCTGTCTGGCACTCACCCTTGAAGGTCTTGCTGCAGATGTGACAGTAGTGCGGCCGCCCCTCTTGATGCTTGCTGGCCACGTGGCGGAGCAGCGGACCCTTCTCTGTGAAGCGCTGTTCGCAGAACTCGCAGCGGAAGGGCCGCTCGCCTGTGTGGGTCCGGTGGTGCTTGTCCAGGCTGGCTAGAGGAAAGCACAGGCCCAAGCGAGGAGTCACCACGCTGCAAGGCAGCGAACCCAGTTATGTTTCAAGGACACGGGGTAACGAGGCCCGTCCTGCATTGTCGTTTGTTCGTACAAATCTGTTGAGGAATGCTGAATGCATTCAGTCAGATTTGTCATTGGCTCCACTTCAGGATTTGCCTGCCGCCCTGAGAAAACATTCTAGATAACCTGTACACTTAGGGGATGAGTTTTTACAATGTACACCACAGCAAAGTATTATGAGACAGGAATCAGGGATGGATCCTTCAACCCTGACTAGGAAACGCGATTAAAGGATGATTGATTCCTAGACTACAATATTAATCCAGACAGATGACTCTTGGGAACTTGGCAGTCTGTGTGTGTGGGGCAGTCACCTTGGGTACGAAAGGTCTTCCCACAGAGGTGGCACTGGAATGGCTTCTCCCCGGTGTGTGTGCGCAGGTGCATGTTGAGGTTGGCCTTCTGGGTAAACGCATGGTTGCAGAACTCGCAAACAAATGGCCGCTCGTTCCTGCGGGACGAGAGAATGCAAAGCAACCCATGTCCATCCTGTTCGGCGACGCTGTTTAGTCCGAGGGGGGAGCTCGAAGGGCCCCTCCCTTCCATGCTCCGAGGGTGTTCAACAGCCCCCTCCAGGTTCTCAAACTCACCTGTGGATGGCCTTGATGTGCATCTGCAGACCGTTGCGGCTGGAGGCGCGGTGTCCGCACTCCTCGCACACGAAGAGCTTCTCGCCCCGGTGCTTGGAGGCCTCGTGCAGACGCAGCTCCGTGCGGGACAGAAAGCACTTAGGGCACAAGGAGCACTGTGGGAAATGGGGAACTTAAAGGGGATGCCTGCGTGGCATCATTGCTGGAAGGACCTTGCCGTTAATACATGAGGTACAAAATTATCGACTGCAGCATTTTAAAGCGTCGATAGCATATAACCACAAGTACTCTATGTAATGCATTCAAAACAGGAAAGTCAGTTACAAGACTCATCGAACTCAGCTAACTTAATCCAATAAAATTCATTCTTATTTACATAGCCCTTTTAACAAAGAACACAGCAAAATCATTACAGTTATATATTCAGAAATAAAAGTTAAAACTGCCTTTCACAATCCATACCGCATGTGGTTTTGGGGCTCCATGGACTTTTATTAGATGGATTTTCAGGTCCTTCTTCTGCATAAACTGCTCCGGACATGACGTACACTGGAAGACGAATACGGAGACGTACGAGCCTATTCTGTAATGTCTAGAAGGTGTTCTATGACATACTTTTCAAAGGAGGACCTCTAGATAAACGTCTGTCGACAGATTAAAAACGGGGGGGGGGGGGGGGGGGGGGGGGGGCCGTGTGTGTGGTAAGCCGGGGGGGGGGGGGGGGGGGGTGGGGGGGGGGGGCGGGGGGGGGGCGGGGGGGGAGGGGGGGCGGGGCGGAGGGCGGGGGGGGGGGGGGGGGGGGGGGGGGGGGGGGGGGGGGGGGGGTTGAATGGGCACCTTGTTGGGCATCTCTCCGGTGTGGGTGACCATGTGGAGGCGTAGCTCCAACCGACGGCGAAAAGTCATAGAGCATATGGAGCACGAGAACACCTAACACATGACAAAAGGAGAGACGTCGCAAAAATACCAGCTACAGAAACTACAACAATCACCAAGGACACCAGGTACAAACCCCTGTAAATTCTGGCATCACTACTGGAGATACAGCTTTGAAAAAAAGGTAAGCCTGGCAACTTACATCTCTGCCTATCACGCATCTACGATCGACACTCACCACCTCGGCCCGGCTCAGGCAGTTCCGGGCCTCGTGTTCCAGAAGGTTCTCCTTCCTGTAGTAGCACTTTCCGCACTTGGAGCACTCAAAGGGCTTCTCTCCGGTGTGGCGCCTGTGTGGCAGGATAGGAGACAGACAGGCAGCTGTGGTCAGCTGACCTACGCAAGCGCACATGAAACACGGTTTCTCTTGTCTGTTTCCTGTCTCCTTTTCAACATTTCCTTTAACTTGTACAGGAGACACCTCCAGGTTGTGGGTTCAAATCCCGCATGTGCCGTGAGTGTCTTGATTGTGCGCATTCTCCCCGTGTCTTGCTGGTTTCTTCCAGTTACTCTGGTTTCATCCCGCAGTCCACAAACATGCAATTGTCTCATTAATTTCCCATTGTGAATAGTTGTGTGTGTGTGCCCTATGAAATACCGGCATCCCATCCAGAGTATTCCCAAACCTTGTGCCCTTTGCTGCCTGAAATAGTCTCCAGGCCCCCATGAATCTACCCAGGATAAGTGGTTAGAAGATGAAGGATGCATGAGGTGAACTCACACCTTGACTGAAGCACTAAGTGAAAAGCTGTCACACTCATGTCCTCCTTGTACCATGATACACACACGTTCCCACTACTTAACTCCCTCAAGAGCACCTATCACAGCTTCTTAACGCCTCATGTGTGGCATCACACATCAACAGCTAGGTCATTCTTATCGATCGCCGGGGCTCCAGAAAGTAGGTCCAGAAAGCTCACCGGTTATGCACTTTGAGGTAGTACTTGCTGAGGAAGGTCTTGTGGCAAGTGGGACACTGAACGGCGTTCCGTTTGGGGTCCCTCCCAGCCCCCTCTCCGTTCTCCTTATTGGTGGCCTTTCCCCGACCTCTTCGCTTCACCTGCTGGGGGGACAGAGCGGCGGCGGTGGCCAACGAGTGGGGCAGATACTCGTCGTCTGTGTCCTCGTGTTGCCCGTCCCCCTCGATGCCATCGTCATCCTCCAGGTCGTTAGAAAGTTCTTCCCGTTGACCCACCTGGCGATAGCAGGGAAACGTGTCAGGCTTTCTCACCAGTGTGCTGCTTTATACTAAAGCGTCTGCCAAATAAATATGGAAATGTAAACATAAACAAACCAAACAATTTCACCAGCTACAGGATTATGGTTTGAAGGAAGTACCAGCCTATTTTATAGACGAACCACTACTTAATCTCAGACCACTGTGTACTTAACAGACCGCTCACATACAAGCACACGAGTCCATATAAGATGTATATTCTCAATATATTTGGGTTACCACGGTTTCGTCCATGGGCCGGTCCAAGTGCTGACCACCTCCTTCAGCACCACCCTGATCCCCCTCCATAGCCACAGGCACCATCACATGAGCTGCACCCCCTTGAGGGGTAGCCGGTGGGGTGGGACTTTCCCGGAGCAAGCGGCTGGGTCCCTTGACCCTGCGACCAGAACGCGTGGTGGTCGTGATGACGACTGGGCTGGCAGCCAGCTGCTTGGACACAGAGCTGTAAACTTTTGGTCTGGATCTTGATGTTAGTCTGGGCCTGGGCTTCCCCTTAACCGGGGTCTCAGGCTTGGAGGGGTCCTTCGGCGATGCGGTGCAGTGATGTTCTTCAGCACCACCCGCCATCCCGTGCTTCGCATCGGGGGGTCTTTTCTGGCATTTACCTTCACTGGCATACGCCTGGCATATCTTCACAGCATCCTGTACGGACAGACTGACCGCGGCGCTGCGTACTTTGTCGAGGTTGGCGGAGTCCAGTTTCAGCTTTCCCGTGTACACGAAATCCAGGAGCAGCTCCAAGCCTTCCGTAGAGCAGTCCTCTGGCAGGCAGATCTCCATGCGTGACGTGGGGGTCGTGCTGGGGTTCTGGAAGACCTCACTGAAACAAGCCAGAACGTTGCGGTGCACCGGGTAGCACTGACCACTGCCAGTGCTGAGTATGGCATCACAGAAGCTGCCCAGCGCCCTCTGCTGGTTGAGGGAGGACAGCAGCCGCTCTGCATGGCTGTTCTCCAGAGGAGCCATCTAGCCCTAGAGAACTGTAAGAGAGCAGAGGGCAAGTAAACACTGAACAGCACCACAAACTCTTTTCACATTACGATTAAAATAACTTAGCAATCATTATCCCACATCGGAGTGCAATATATTAACTTTAACAGTTAACCACATTGTTGCAATGGCTTATTTCAGCTATGCTCATATTTGTGCGTAATTACAGCTTTAAACAGGCGTTCGACCCCCAATACGTCACGGGAGTAACAGAACTGCTTCATCAAAGAGGGCTCCTGCAGTAAGTAACATAACGTCAGGCAGCAATCGTTGGCTCAGAAGTTATGTTCATTAAACGTTGTTAAATATGCTGCCATTTACGTTTGTTACGCCAGCTGCACGGCCAGGTTTGTAAATGTGTGTGAGGGAGGAGGGAGTCTTAATGCTGCAGGCAGAGAGCAAATCACGCTCCTCGAAAATCAATAAATAAGTAGCTGGCTACTTGTGGCTACCCCTACCTCGACGTTTACAACCAGATACGTGTTTTTAAAGACGCTCCCTTAGCATTCATTTCAAGGGACGAAACAGCAACTGCTCTGGACACTTACCTTATTTTGGCCGATATAAACAGAAGCCGTTTTTTTTCAGATTGCTAACTGACAGGGTCAGTAAAATAGAATACATTTATTTCTTCAGTGGGTATCATGAATTACCTTTTTTCGCCTATAAAGGAAGCCATATTGGAATGGTGACCGGATATGACGTAGTCGGATGGCGACTGACGAAACACCGTAGCACCTTGTTAGAAGACCATGGTAATGTTGACCCCCGTGTAGAAATGAGCCATTAAATGCAAACTATACACAAACACATTAACACTCATCCAAGATTCTTCAAGTGCAGCTTCCACATTATGCACACGTGAAAAACCAAAGCTGTGCTGCATGCTGAGTATACATTTCACGTATTTATCAAAGCCTGAAAAGTTACAAAAAAAATTACACCTGCACATCAGGTCCCTGTGTGTTACATAATAATTTATTTCGAATCTTATGCTTAATTCATTCAACATCCTGGTTTGTTACGTATAGTCTTGCGATCCACTAGGGGGCGCTAATAAAGAAATTCGCCAGGTAAACGCAAACCCCGGGAAGGTTATTGACTGTCCATCATATTGCACACAAGCAACGACGTTGCTTAAATCCCTATTTTAAAAGGGATTCTGGCGTTTTCGTTTTCGGGACGCTTGTGTATTTGTAATTCCGTTGTAGGGGGAATTTCCGGGAAGTGCATTCGCTGTCTAAATAGTCCAGTAGCCAAGGCTGAATGGCGGCGCTGGTTGGCCGAACGAGTGGTTTCGGGTGGCGGCGCCTGTCTCACACATGGATCGGGGTGAACTGAGCGCGGCGTCCGCTCCGTTTACTGGCTCGCAAGTTACATTATTATAGAGAGCATTTCGATACGAAGCAGTTCGTACACGTTGGCTACGACACACTTTTCATTTTTACGTATTAACGAGGTAAGGTTCTTGTGATGAGAATGGAAGGGTGCGGATGAGGCGACCGCAGGTTACATAAATCACAACAGCCCGCAAAGCTAAGCTTGCCGAGCGAGCTACGAAAAGTTGGTGAGATGATGTCCAGTGGACCCGACGGTCGAGTCTCATTCATGCATCTGGCCGTTTCGTTTGCTTACCGCCAGGCGCTAGAATGACCATAAAGAAAAGGAGCAGGGTTTGTTTAATGATGATGGAGCTCATGTAAAAGGTCGTGTTGATAAACACGGCTACATGTCAGATTTAACGAGCAGCACGCATGTATACCGCATGCTCCTTATTCGCGGATCGCCATGTTTTGTTCCCCCCGGCTCGTCCGCTGCATGAGAATGAAAATGCTTGTGGTGATCGAGAATGATGACGTTCCCACCGCAGTATCGTTATTTTATTATTTTTTTTAGGTGACAGGCTCTTCATGTGTCGTTTCCCCGCCGTTTAGTGTCCTCTTCCACCTCATTTACTCAGTAGGGGGCGCCTGTCCGTCAGATTGGGTTCTCTAGTCAAGCCACGTGACTATGATTTCTGATTTCAGTGATTCCGACCGACAGCAGATGATTGCATCTTTATTTGTTTGATAATCCATCTCGACCTGTGGCCATGAAGACCTGCACTGTGATTAAGCTTAAGCTGCAACGTCCATTCTTTGGTTAACACAATGTTAAGACCCAAAAAAAAGTGTGCTGAGGAAATGAGCACCCATTCCTATCTGCCTGGACAAAGATTCCACAAATATGGATAATTTAGTCACAGTGTTGGTCAGTTATAATGATCAGTGTCACCGCCATGCTTGTGTGTTGGTATGAGAGCTTCAAAAATTATATATTTTTTATTATATGGCTGTAGGATGCTATATTTTTTTTTAAAAAAAAGCTTGCCATGTCTGAAGAACTGGGAAGACTGAGATTTTTATGTATGTGGTGTGGCGTCTTGTTACGTGTCTCAGGGTATATGTCGTGTGTCTTTAGTCTGGAGTAGAATTTCAGCTTTTTCACTGGACTGCGGAGGGCGAAGATGAAAGTGCCGAACAGCAGCGTGAGGGTCCGGGGGAGGCGCACCGCCGAGTCGAGGAGAGCCCGGAAGAAAAAGAAACAGCTGTCCAACCATGGTGCCGTCCTGCTGAATTCACACCCCCATGGCGTCAGCCCAGATACCTCCCTGGGCCGAAAGTACCGGCAGCTTGCCAGCAGGGGACACACAGCCCTCAAGAGGCTGAAAAACGGAGTCAGGCCAGTCGAGCCCAGCCACGAGCGCGGCTCCCCGCCGGTTAGCGGAGAGAAGCCCGTGGGCAGACTGGTGCCTCAGCCGCACCCTAACGGGAGTGCGGAGGCTGAGTTCCAGAAGGACCAGTATGCGGAGGACCAGGAAGACTGGCGCTCCCTCACTCTGTCTTTGCTGCAGAATGGTGCAGAGGCGTCAGCCGGCAGTAGGAGCCCACCCGGCATCCAGCCTGACAGCCCAGATCAGGAAGCTTCCCAGTTCCATGTGGAGCTGGACCAGGACCACAGCCAGGCAGTGCTAGTCTTGCACCAAGGACAGGTAGTCAGACCGGTTACTCCCTGCCCCCCCAGCAGAGTATCATGTGCTTGTACTAAGACACTCTAGTTCTTATAGGACTAAACATAGTGTGTCAATACTCCGTCTGTCCGTGACAGTGGATATAAAAGCATATCCTGTCATTCTTATGAAGTATTGATGGAAGATGAAGTGATATCACTTCATTATCACCTTTCCATCACGTCTACGTACAACACATCTTGCTTCGCTGATACCTGTGTTCCGTCACGATGCCGTCGTCGTGGGCTCCTGGTCGGCAAAGTAGCCCAGGCAGTTCTGCCAAGGTGGTCCTGTGGATTTTGTCTGGTTCCTGTCGTGGTGATGAAAACGAGCGGTTGCCATCTTACCTGATTGATCGTAAACATCTCGCCCCGACCAGAGCTTGACCTTCCGAGGGAAGGGTCTGCTGACATGCCTGTATGGGAGGGTGGAGGTTCTGGGGTTCACCATTGAAGAGGGCCAGCAGCCTTACCCCGTCTTCTCTCCACCTACGATTTGCCCGCTTACAATCACTGCGCTGGGAAACTCCTCTGCCTCCAACAAAACCAAAAAAGAGCGCCGATTGGAGGTCAGAGCCATCCTCCGCAAGTACCTACCAGCAGGTGATGGCTGACTCTCTCCCCCATTATTTATTCTGCAATTTGAACGAAAAATTGAACGAAACCAGTCTTATTATTCCAGGTGCCTTCTGAAAGCTCCCTACTCTAATGAGATATACTTGCTTATACGTGATCTGGTCGCTATGTGGCTCTGTGAGTTAGGCGTCTATGCCTACGAACAGAATGTGACCGCTTCAAATCCAGAGGCCAGCAGAAGTTTCTCGTATGGCCATTGAGCCCATTTGAGAGGCCTGTTATTCCAAGACTGCTGGATGTAGTCTGATGCATCGGCCTCATGGTACATCACTGTGGCAAAAGCCATCTGCTAAGTAACTACATGTTAAAATAATCTAGAGGCATCTTCTTCAGTAATCAACCCAGCTGGGTTGTCAGGTTACCATCAACTTTTCCCCAAAGGAAACTTTCAGGCACTGGTGATACCCTGGTTCTGGTTTTTTCATAAACCCAGTGTCATTTATGCAGATCACGAGCTCTAGTTAGACTCTGTTTAAGATGGTAAGGTCTTCCTCTTGGCTTGTGTAAAAACTCAGCTATGTCTAAAGTCTGCTGTTAAAACTTAATCTCCTACTTTTAAGAGCTAGTGTACTGGGGGCGTAATGGGACCAGCAAACTTGACCCTGAAGTCGACCGCATCTCTTGCTTTTTGTGTAGAGTCACGTAAGAGGCTGCAGAGTCAGGTGGACTCGGAGTCCTGTGTGGTCTTGCTGGAGCCCCTGGATACCCCTCTGACCCGCTTTCTGGCCAACTTCCCAGAACACCGCGATCTGTTTGGCCTGAATTCGGTGAGTGGGGTCCGCATTCTGGTTTGGCCGTGGCACGCAGAGATGCCGATTAAGGGATGCTGATTCTTCCGTGACTGTCTGGCAGCGGGAATTGATGGAACAGTGCTCCCCTGCGGATTGCCCGCTCCCTGTCGTTGGTATGATCCCGCTCCGAGGCAACCGGCATGGCTTGATGACATCAGAGAGCTACAGGAACGCCCTGACGACTCTGGTCGACGCCTGTGCAGGTAACGCCTTAGTAACCTCCAGCTGTGGTCAGGAAGAACCAGCGCAATACTTTTGATACCAGTAGCTACTTGTGGCGACCTTGAAACGGAACATGGCAAGCTTACGTGAAGCACTGATCGCTGTTCGTTTGATCGGTGCAGATGAATGATCTCGGGAGACACCACAGGATGTGACGTTGTAATATTTCTGCTTTCAAATCTGTATTTTATATGATGATCTTGGGGTGTACATCTAAAATGGTGCATTTGTCAGATGCTGTATGCTGCTCTTTATAACAAGTAATGAGGCTCAGCTGAAACGTTCATTTTTGTTAAATGGCTGTTTGTCGGTTGGTTACTTTATCTTTTTGGGAAAAGCTTTTCTCTGCTGATCCTTTTATTTGAATGGTTCTTTTTGTATTTTGGCTTGCTTCTTAAACCGACTATTTTATACCTCAGACACAGACATTTTAATGGTTTTCTTGCCATGTTAAATAACCTCATTGTGTTTTTTTGTTTTTTTTTTTTTATCAAACTGGGGTAGAGCAGAAAAAATAATTGAAATCTTGGCTCAATATCGGTCACAGTAGCAGTTCCTCTGTTTGCTGAGTACAAGACCATGTGGTGGGCTTGCTACATGAATGAAGGGTCCTGATCTGTGCTGGTTTTTGCCCCAACAGATGAACCAGATGGTTGTCCCGTCATTCTTGTTTGTGGGGCCAAAAACACAGGAAAATCCACCTTTAACCGCCACCTCGTTAACACGCTGCTCAATCAGTAAGCCATGCCTGCGCTTCCTTTACTTGACGTTTCCATCAGTGCGGCAGGCTGGAAACATTGACCATGGTAAGCGTTCTCCCGCAGCACGGCCAGCGTGGACTACCTTGAGTGTGACTTGGGCCAGACAGAATTCACACCGCCAGGTTGCCTGTCCCTGTCTTCGGTCACTGAGCCGCTGCTCGGTATGTACCCTCCCCGAAGACACAGTCGCTAAATAATGTTTTTTGTTTTGGCTCAGCACTGCCTCATTCATCCACCTAAATGCTGAACATACAAACAGCCTCCTGTACCTAAACGTAGTACCACTAGTTTTTGAACCACTGTAGAGATTCCCACAATCCTCTGCGGTAGTTCGCATACGATTATCTCAGCTGAATCCATTTTTTTGCCAGGGTTCATCGTCAGTATTCCCCTGTCGTCGATAAGTGTGTTTTTGGGATAGTAAATTCAAGATGGGTTTATTTTTACCGTGTGCAGTACAGCACGTGTTTTGCGATGCTTGCTGGTTCAGGTTTCTCTCGATTTAACAGTAAGTGCAAGAAGTGAGGTGACCAAGGACAATAGTGGCAGGCCAGCCCCTCTTGAAAGGTTCCCCAGGTCGAACTGGAGCCCAGGTTAACTCTTCCTTTCCCTGCACTGCAGGGGCACCGTTCACACACCAGCGATCCCCGGAGCACATGGTGTATTTTGGGGAGAGCTCCTGTGAGCGGGACCTGGACCGATACCTTGATTCCCTCAAGTTCCTGTGGCGTTTGTATAACCGCGAGACGCCCATAATCATCAACACCATGGGCTGGGTGAAAGGTCAGGCCATTTTCTGCCACTTTATAAGGCTAATGATCAGGAAATCGGATGGACCCTGACTTTTTTTTTCCCCCTTACTGTCGCAGGCTTTGGCTTCCAACTGTTGGTGGATCTGATTCGTCTGTTCAGCGTCACTCACGTGGTACAGCTCAGCTATGGGTCTACCACACAGTGTCCCTCCCTCACTCCCGCCTTCCTCCAGTCCGCCCATGGGTGGCAGACCCGTCCTCCAGCCCAACCTGCCCTTGGGCATGAGTCAGGGGAGCCGGAGACCCAGCAGGGTCACGTGCTTCTCAGCATCCAATCAGAATTTGAGGGCGCAGGCACTACAAGCAACATGTAAGGATTTGAAGGACATGGTGGGCAGTCCAGGGCTTCCTCTTGCTCTGACAGACAGTGTCTACGTGCTACTGAATATCTAACTCAGATTTGTGAGAACTGTCAAGAGTTACATAGCTAAAGTCAGTCAGCTTTTGCACACTTTGCTGGGTGCTTGGTAAAATTAACTGACATGTAGCAGTAATCCCCTTGATTTTCTTTATTATTCTGTAACTTTCTGTTTTTTCTGCCCATATGCTGTGTCCTGTAGTACCATTTAGCAGAGTCTGGGGTTTCCTGTCTCCTACAGCCTCCTCTCAAAAACGGTCCCTTCTCTTTCAGGATGTATCACCGTAGCAACATTGTCCGCGACCTGGCCCTGCTCGGCTACTTCAGCCAGCTCCAGTCGCCGGACCCTGGGCCCATCCGGCCCCTGCACTGCTTCACTCCCTACCAGGTGAGGGGGCTCTGCCTGGCTTCCTTGCTCCGAGTCCGGCACGCGGCAGTATCCCCCCATCCCCAAACCTCCCTCGTTCTTCCCACGCAGGTCCCCATGTCGGCCGTGGCGGTCCGAGTGACACATTGCGAGGTGGCCCCCGCCCACGTGCTGTATGCTGCCAATGGCGGCCTGGTGGGCCTCTGCTACCTGGTAGAGAAGATCGGGGGTCGCGGGGGTCCAGTGTTGCTGTCCCACACCCCCGTCTGCAAGTGTCTTGGGTTTGGTACGTACAGTTCCCCCCCCACCCCATGAAGTCTGCAATCATCACATTGTCACATAGTAAAAAAAAAATAGATACCGTAACTACATGGTGTCAAAACCCATCTGCTCTGACCATGTACTGTTTGTTATCGAGTAAGTAAATCTGCTTGATTTCTTTCAGATTTCATGTTTATCTCACACACTAAACAAGAGCACCTAAACATATTGAAGGTCCAGACTGAGTTTAGCTGTCGGTTTTGGAAACGGACAACAGGTCGTCTAACAACTGGTGACCAGACTTTTGGGGTTGAAATTCTTAGGTGATGTGTGAAGCTTAGAAATTATCAAACCAAAATATTCTGCTTAACTTTGGTGAGCTGTTAAACTGTAAGGATGGACCATATCACTGCCTGAAACACAGTCGTACGTGTAGGACATGCGCTTTCCTGTAGGTGATGGCAGCCGTAGAGAGTAATGTGTGTCTTGCTCACTCAGGTGTGCTGCGTGGGGTGGACATGACCAGGGGACTGTACTTCGTGGTGACCCCTGTGGCCCCCTCCGTCCTGCGCCAGGTGAACTGCTTCCTGCTGGGAGGGGTCATGCTGCCGCACACCCTCCTGAGGACGCAGGTGAGGAAGCTCTCTCCGCCTGGGTGCAGAGGAGGGCAGGATTTCTGAAGCTGCTTCCTGGCACGTTGCTCAGCTCCAGTGGGGGTGCTGTTTTTCCTCTGCTCTCTCGCCGACCTTCTGTTCGATTGGGAGCCGAGAAGTGAGACACCTAGTGACCGCGCTGAAGCGATGCATGGGCTGTAGATACAACACGTAGGCAAAGAGAGTCTCGTATCCTGTGTGGGAAGTTTAAACTTCATCTAGCCGTAATGTGATGAGACACTGCGTTGGATTGTTTCTCTAGTTCAGAACATCTCACTTTCATTTTCTTGATTAATGATGGTCCATCTGCATATGATTTATTGACTACGTGGGATTATTTTTTGACGCTCTCTGATAGGGCTTGTTTGTTTTTAGTTGTCTGACTCAGTTTCCGGTCTTGCGTATGACTGAATGAAGAGCTCTGAAGACGTATTGCTTTCCTCGTGTGGCTGTCACACCCTGCGTTTAGCTCTGCGTGTGCACCGCCAGCCTTGGTTCTGGTGCCGTTTCAGTGCGTTTGTCTTTTTCCGTTTCAGCCCGGGGTCCAAGAGGAGAAGCCGTACGTTACGATGGACTACAGCTTCGAGCTCAGCGGCGCCGGCAAGATGAAGGTCTTCAAGGGACTGTTGAGGCGGGAGCATTTGGGAGGAGGGGTCCGCTAACCCATAGTGGCAGGGCCAGGCTAAGACTGGGGTGGCGGCCAAAATGCCCAGACGACTCTTGTTCAGAGCAGACGGTCAGCAGCAGTTCATACACATACAGTATTCTAAAGAGAAGCTTCACGTCAGCAGACTGTCAAAACTGGCTGGTTTCTGGAGAGAACCTCAGAGGTACTGGCCTTCCTCGTGGGTCCGATGCTTGCTAACCTGAGGGTCTGCTCACACCCTTCACGCCTTTGTGGCAGAATCACACCGTGACCCTTTCATTTTGTTCAAAATTAGACTCTGAATGTGTCCGGAAGCGGCACTCGGTCAGCTTAACGACGAGCGTACAATCAAAGCCTGAGCAGAATGCTTCAGGCGTGATGTCACTCTTCCTCCCATACCTGTGCTCAGGCCGTTCGCTGTAGATGTCAGTCGGTGCCTCCAAATTCACATCATGCCATCCGCTTCAACAAACCATAAGCTGCTCTCCTTTGATGTGAAAGTCTGAGTGGAGTGTGCCTCACCACATTGATCCAGTCAGTAATGCTCACTTTCTAAAGCCAAGTCAAATGTTCCCGTTGGTGCTCAACTGTTAGATTTGAACGTTTTTTTTTCCCCCTCCCCCTTCCTGCCACCCTTCATTCCAACCTTTTTTTCGATCATTGTGTGGTCACCCCATTATGAAAGTTGCTGTGTATCCTGTTCCTTCTCATTTCAAGGATGCCCCGGTTTTGGGCTCGTTTTGTCCGGCCGGTGCACAAGTGCGTCGTATCGAGCGTCTGTTTGTGCAGCGTGCACTTGAAAGACCTTGAACCGCTCTTTGAAACACTCTCTCTGCTTGCGGCTAAGTAGGGCAGGCTCCTCGGAGACAGCTGTGTAGGCGGGAGCTCTCAGTAGTGATGTGACAAATGAGGCTTCAAAACCCACTAAACAAAGCTTTAAATTGAGTGGTGGGTGGGCTATCCCCAGCATTGATTGGTCATTTGGGATACTCCCACCCACCATGGGTTTTGAAGCCTCATTTGTCCCATCACTAGTTCTCAGTTTCCCCCCAAGGCACGCACAAAGACCCCCGATGTCCAACCAGGAAGGGGTTTTGCATTGCAGGCGATGTTGTTCTGTTTACCGTTGGTTGAGTCGTCTGCTTTGTTTACAGCTTGAATTGTTACAAAAAGCAGGCAGCCCTTGAGTAAGTTTTCATTTAGTGATGGGAAAGAAGACTCTGGAAGTGGTGTTACAGTTCACACTGACTCACTGGCTGGATCTGAATTTGTGTTCACGGTACCCTTGAAGCTTCACCTCTTCCGTTACTGACTTTTGTCTTTAAATGACAGGGGACAGTGTGCCTTGGCACACTCAAATGTAGGCTTCCTAGATTTCTGACTTTATGTGTGACAGGAATATTGGGGGGGGGGGGGGTGTTCTTAGCATAATAAAGCAATTTTCTTGTGCAGTTTCAGATTGCAGTTTTATAAGGCATTGCTTCTGTGCAGGCAAGGTTCAAGGAGGAATAATAGAAGACTGGTCTGAGCTTGTGCATTATGGCTGCAGGTCAGTGTCCATTACTGCATCCGTCTGTCCATCCATCCCTCCATCCAAGTGCTTATTCTGGTCAATGCAGAGGTGCCTGCATTCAGGCCAAATTTTTTGGTCCAAGCAGCCAAGTGCATGTTGTTGCACGTGTGCTGCGACTTACTCACAGATTTCGTTACACAATTGCACATCTGAATGAGGAGGGCCGAGTCCATACGGCTTGTGGAGAAGTATGTTCAGGCCTTACCTGGCTTAGCAGTATGGGAGAAAGATGGAATACCTGGTGGTAACCTGCACAACCCGAGAGCATGCAAATACCACATATGTAGAGCAGAGGTGGGATTCAACCCCATAATCCTGTAGGTGGGGAGCAACGTTGTAATCCACTGAGCTGCCCTACTGCATCACTGTGCATGGAAGCTGAGATGATATGGCATGTTTTTACCACTAGGTGGCAGTGGAAACTTTTTTTTTTTTTTTTTTTTAATTTGATTGAGCCGATCCTTTTGATTACAGTGATGTACAAGTGGTGAAAGCTTAGGGTCAGAGAGCAGGGTCAGACGGCACCCAGTGCCCCGGTACTGTTAGGGTTAATGACCTTGCTCAGGAGCCTAATTGTGATCTGATTACCAGTCAAGGGATTTGAACCTATGACCTTTCAGACACAGGCACAGATCCCTAAATTACTGAGCTGCACATATATCATTTTTTATATAACACCACGCAAAGGCAAGTGACTAAACCACAGTTACGAATGTAGTTACAAAGGTGAGTCATATGGAGTGAATCGAATGCCAATCAGCCGTATGTGTCAGCATTACAAGAGTTTTCACAGTCAGCACTTTGATATCTGAGCTTTCAGTGCAACATGAGCCACCTAAGAGTTTCCAAGAATTCCCGAACGTCGGGTGCATCAGCCAGAGAAACTGCAAAATTATGCCATGCGGGAATATGTGACAGTCTCAAAAATGACAGCATTTACCACAAATAGGCAGACTGTATCAGTAAAAAGTGGTTGCGAGACGGACACGACAGAACGGTCATGCCGCGAAAGAACAGCCTCAGAAGTGAGTGCAGAACTGAGGCAGCAGCTCTGGTTCAAACTCCATCTCAACAAAAACTGCACCATGAGTTTCATAGAGTTGGAAATTGTATATCCATTTTATATCCCAAGCCAATGCACAAAGACACGTAACCTGCTGTAAAAAACATGAAACTGTACCTCAGAGCAGTGAAAAAAATGTTCTAATGAGTCAATGTTCACTTTTGTACTTCTGGACAGGTTTATGTTTGAAGAAAGCCAAAGGATGCCTTCAAAGCACGGAGTTGATATAAGCAGCCATCTTGGGGCAGTCATTAGACGAGACAGCTGGTCTGCATGGCTGTATAATGTGCAAGGAAAATAAGGCTATTATACAGAACCAGGGGCATCTTGTGGAGCAAACACTGCTCTCTCAGTGATGGTCCCATATTCTAAGATGATAACAACTGTACTGTCACACCAATTCAAGAGTTGTTTTATGAATTCTAGTATTAAGTCAACCCTCCTGTGCTTAACGAACCTTTATGGCAAGTTATGGAGTACAGAGATTCAAGTCAGTTTCCACCTCCTCCATCCCTCAGAGAGGCTTTCTGACAAAATGGTACAGTGTCTCGCTTCACGCAGGACCCGTATGAGTGCATTCCAAGAAGCTTTTCTGAAAGCAAAAAGTAATTGTTCTTTTATTTTGGTCTTCATATTGATATATTGTTTGGTTTTTCCTTTTTTTTGTCCACATCCTATATTTAACAATCATAGATTAAATATGGCCAGTCTTCATGAAATATCCACCATCAAAATCGTATACTGCAGCAATGCTGCCGATTTGATTTTCATGTCTACCTGAAGCCTTCTAGAAGCTGAGTTTAGCACAAGGTTCATTCCTGTGGAAGACACACCTGTTAACCACATAGGACACCACAGCCTCAGTTCCATGGGTGGTGCAGATCTTAGATTAAGGAACAATAATCCAGGCACAATTGAATGATCTGGAATTACTACAAGCTGGTTGTAGATGAGCATCTCTTGTAGAGTCAGAGGAGGCAGGCTGTAACTTGCCATCTGTACCCTCCGCTGCAGCGTGAGCTCTTGCTCTGATTGGCTGCTAATCCTGACATGTCCAGTTGGAACTAGAGAGCTTCTGGATAAAGGCCAGCACTCCCAGGTTAACTGGAGCTAAGCTGAGATGCTCTTTTGTTTTGCAGTGGTCGCATCGAGCCCAGCCAGGGAAGAACAATGAGAATCTTCTTTTTATGGTTACTTACATGCAGTCTTCCAAGTTATCTATAGATAGCTGTAGAATATAAATCAAATGTTAAAAAAAAAAAGATCAGACGCTTTCTCCTCCTCTTCAAAATGAACTGGTTTGCCATCAGTTGATTATTGTACTGTTGCATCATTTGAACAATCAGTTGTTGACTTCAGGACTTAGTCCAGGTTCCTAGGTGAGGTACCAGAACCGACAGAGTGGTGCTAAGTGGCCCTCCCTTCGAGATGCCAACGTGTTGAGTTTGCTCCCGGGGAACGGGATGCCTTCCTCAACCAGACCGATACAGTGATTTGACGCTAAGCAGCACTGTCTGGCATTTAAATCATTATAATGCCTTTTAGTAGTGAAAATGATGTTAAAATGCTTGCATACGCAATCTTTTAAGATTGACATGCTAGTATTTTACTGTATTTCACCTCCCATATAGTTCATAAAAAAAAAAGAAACCAACCCTCAAACACGGGCATGCGTTTTCTGACCGGTGTACAGCCTGCACAGTGGCGGATGGCGAATGAAGAGAGAGAGAGACGCTTCTGATACAGAATTTAACCGTATGTTTGCAGGATGAGGTACTTCTGTAGTTAAGGAAGTTGACCTTGCATTTTTAATTCTAGGAAAAGTTTACCGGACACATTTGTGACACAATCACAGTTGTTTTGTACACACCTGGACCATATTGCACAGAATAAAAGGCTGGGCATATTTTCATTCTAAAGTCATGGTAATAAAACTTTTTTTTTCATTTGAGAGGGTGGGAGTGAGTAAGGCTGCCGTCTGAGGATCCTTGATGTAGTCTTGATTCGGTCTTACTCATTCTTCCACAGGTCTCCCTGAGGCAGCCTGTTATTTTATAATACACTCGAGATTGGGTAAGAGACCATTGAAATAAATCTCCTGTTACCCTCACTGTGCTATTAATGTGTCTGCTGCTTCCCTCGCTATGACTAGGAGGATGTGAACAGACTGAGGCATGACGTGGTATCGTCATTGCTCGGGACACTTCCACACTTGTTTTTCCTGAGTGGCACGGGTTTGAGATCCATCTTGCTGGAGGTCCCATCTCGACAGGCCAAATTGGTTTAAAAAAAAATACATGAATAAACATTTTACTCCCTTGATGAAATCACCAAGAAATGTAGACTAAACCATCGGGCCACTTGGATTGTACAGTTTAAAAGAAAAAACACAGGCAAGCCTGAGAAGAGGAAAATAATGTGGGAGATGGACAGTGTAAGAACCTCTTTCATTTCTGATTTTTCAAAGGTCCACCTAGGGATTGTTGTATCCACTGTGTAGGCCGTGTCAGTCTTGATATGAGTGATCTTGAGATCCTGCCAAGAGTCATTTCCAGATCTAGATCTTGTACAAGCAAGCATCCATCAGCAAAATTGCTAGCCTGCTTGTGCTGAAGAATATTTAAAAGGCAATGTAATTTAACCAAAAATATTCAAATGTAGGAAAATTGTCAGTCCTGGTCCTCACTGGGGCTTATAAATCAGGCAGGTTATACAGAATACACCTTCTTGAAAGTATTACATTAAGGTATACAGTCTGTTTAACTTCGGTTCAGATACTAATGATTCAACTACAGTACGATACTCTTGAAATATGGAAATACGCTTCTACAGATGTGTGAAATTGAATTGAGCTGGAGATTTGCACTTCTCTGTATTTGTCTGTCCATTTTCCATTGCTACGTACCCAATACAGCATCACAGTGAGCTCTCAAGCTACAGGAGGAAGTACAGGACACAAGGCAGGGGCACACTGGACATGTTGCCAGTCCATCACAGTATTATTGGGAGGAAACTGATGTAAACACGGAGAAGTAAGGCTAAAACAGAACCCATAATCCTGTACATATGAGGCCACATTAGTCCCACTATTAACTTTTAACGTTTACATTTATGCATTTCGCAGATGCGTTTCTCCAAAGAGATGTACAAATGAGAAAAATAATACATCACAAGCATATAGCCATGAAGCAGCCAACTTTGTTTTTAAGGAAATCAGAACTAATTTTGAGTTCTAATTCAGCACTTGGATGATATAGAACTTTGTAGAGTAATTAGTCACTGCTTCTGGATAAGATTTCACGTTAATTCAAGACAGATTCTCCATTCAGCTGCATACCTTCAGCTTGGGTCCCAGTGGAAGGTAATAAACTTCTGTCTTTGATCAGCATTTCCAGTGTTGAGCAAAAAGGAAAACATCCAGCATAGACAAGGCTTTGGATGGCTACACAACGACATACCCTCTTTCCTGGCTGTCTGTCAGAGGACTAGTCCAAAGACTGCTGGCAGAACTCACCAGTATCCCAATATGGAGGCTAGTCTGCCAGCATTGACTGGTGTTTCTCAATACTCATCACGGGTTTTGAACTGTCATATGAAGATTTGTGACCAGCACTAAAGTGGTAGTTCAGAAAATACTCCCACCCAACCACCCACGTTTGTCCCATCAGTAGTATGGAGTATGAATGATACTCTGAAGTCAGGACAGTTCTGGTAAGGATGAAAGGGTGAGGGTAGGGAACTAATACTCTATACATGGTGGTCCGGGGACTTGGCAGAAATTACAAGGCTTCTACTACAACATTGGGGAGAAAAATGGGAGCTGTCTGGCTGAGAAGGTTACTGTTATACCTGCATATGCTTTTATAAACTTCACACATTTCTTATAGTTCTACCAATTTAGATAGCTGGTTGTTCACTGAACAGCACAGCAGGACTGAGACTAACCTAGAGATTGTCGTCACAAGTCCAGGCCCAAGCTCCTGTGATCTGCTCCTTCTGAGAACCAAGGCCTTGTGCTTCCGGTTCCCATCTACAGGGATTCGGAGGTGACTCGCTCATGGACGACGCTTATGCAGCACACATCCCTCACCTTTCTGCAACGTGTGTCGTACCCCAGGCTGGGCTTTCGATTCACTAGCTAGAGATAACTAAACATGGAGATGACAGCAGTGCTGTGTGTCATGTGCCAGCTCCACAGTGCTGCCTCAGTCTGATTGCTTGATTATGTAAGAAGTCTGCGGGTCCTTCTCAAACAATAGGCAATTTTGATTAAAACAAAAGAGGTGAAATGACGTGCACTTTGAAGTACAGCTTCTTTTTCCGAATGCTGCTTTGCTTGTTTTTAACATTAAGCCACACCGCTGCTCTTTGAAATCAAGCTACTGTAACAGTAGGAAACGGGAATCCATTACAGTCGTGTGGGACCTTAGCTGTTTCTAGGGTAACCTGAAGTACATCCCGGTGTCACACGTGGCCCCCAGGCAGGAAACCTGCTCCTCTGGCCTAATTGGAAGCACGCAGAGAGTAAAGCAACTATAGGAGCAGCACTGGCTCCCTACAGCCATCAAACTTCCAACTGGAAATCCACATGTTTAAGCAGGTGCACACGTCGAGATTTGCAGGGATTATGAACTTATACCGACCCCATCCCCCACATGCATTCGTCTTTCTTAGCCTCCAATCCACGGTATCTATAGTTTGGCCACGACAAGGAAGAGAGATTTCTCCTCTTTTGAATACTCAAATTGAACGCAATGTTGGGCTTTCTTTGTTCTTTCTTATTGCACCTTACATTTTTAAGATCATTAGGTATTACAAGTAGCTGGGGGATCATAGTATCCAAGGGTCATTATCCACAGCAATCTTAAAAAACTATTTTTTTGCACTGGTAGTAAATACTTATTATTCAAGGTCATTAAATGTGTTCCTTTTAACGGTACTAGAAGCATCGGTCTATTTTTACCTTCTCTCTGAAACTGTGATGTTTAGAAATGTTTCAGAGGCCATGTCTAATCGACTCACATACTCTCTAAACAATAAAGTATTAAGTTTGCTCCATGGCACTCCTAGCTGAGACAGGGAACCAGAGTGACTCCAGAAGAAGAAGAAGAAGAAGAAGAAGGAAAAAAAAAACCTGCCATGAAAAGCTAACCGAATGAATGGAAAATGCTGGCGAGGGCCGAACAGAGGATGTGGATGTGGATGTGGAGGGGGAGGAGGATGACTTACAGTTCAGTCTGAAGCGGAAACGAGGATTCACCAAAGGAAGGCTGGACCAGATATAGGGAGCAGGCGATAGTTTGTTTTACTATGGTCTGCCCGGGCAAATGATGATCAGCTGAAAGGAAACCACGCCGGGGAAATGAACATTTAGGAGAATCTCCATGCTTCAACAGGTTATTTGGAGCCCATCTGCTCCTCCTCAGCCTCCAGCCCCGGACCCCGCAGACATCTGCCGTGTAAACTGAGCCGAAGGCGTGCGTTTTAAACCGCGGTGGTGGGGAAGGGGGATGCGAGTTGCTGGACTGATTAAAGGGCTTCGCCGAACGACAGCTAGGCTCCCCCGGATCTGCTGCGGCTAAAGCCACGGAAATCACTGTGACTGCAGCAGCTGCCTTGGAATGGGACGCTGGCAGTGGAAAACGAACGATACGTGGATGAGACGGTAGTTAGCTACTCACAGTCTGTTACGTGAAACTCGGTGTATGAGAAGTTTTAACTCACATGGTGGGTGAAGTTTGGAAGAGCCGAGCGAGCGAAGGGGAAGGAAGGTTTGAACGGCAGCCAGCGACTGGGAGAGACAAAGCGGAGAAGCATGATAGAAAGCTGACCCGAATGGTGCTGGTCCGGAGCCACGGCGTGTGTACATAGATGGTACCGAACAAGTGGACAATGAGCTCCGTCCTGAACCGGTCACCCCCGCGGAGCTGGCTCGGTCTTCGCTTACGGCTCAGTGAGTGCCCCCCAGATATTATATCTTCTAGTAATGCTATTCTAGATACGACACATCCTTCTAGTGATGGTACTCTAGACGCGACACATCCTTCTAGTGATTGTGCTCTAGACGCGACACATCCTTCTAGCGATGGTGCTCTAGACGCGACACATCCTTCTAGCGATGGTGCTCTAGACGCGACACATCCTTCTAGCGATGGTGCTCTAGAC
>JAACJT020000086.1:16830506-16848911 GCA_009936485.2 Gymnarchus niloticus | reverse complement strand
TATTTGCTGACATATTGAGTGGAGTACTTTAACAGCATCATCTTTTAGGATTTTGAGTAGTTCAGCTGGGATTCCACCCTTTAGTTTACAAGTATGATTTTGGGCACGAACAATGATGTTTAGCAAATAAAGTCTTTGCTCTGAGGTTTAAAGTAATTTCTGTGGTGCTTTGTCAATTACTTTTTTCCCCAGAGTCTTTGAGAGTTTTTACATCATTTAAAGATATCTCTGCATATTGTGTGAATCTCTCACTGCGTTACTCACAAAATGGGGAAACTGTGAGGATCATCTAAGCCACTTCAGCTATGAAATCTCTATAAAGTTTCTCCTTTAAATATAGTAGCAAGTTTGGCACTTAAGTGGCATGTGAAGGATGTGTATTTTAATAAATGAAAGAATCTTTCATTTTTCGGTGGAACGGTTGTTCCTACATCTATTTTCCAATTTTAGAGAAATGTAACTTTCTCCAAGTTAATTGGAAAGATCCGACTGAGAGAACTAGTGACTCTCCTGTACAAATTTCTCTGGTTAAGCAGGGGTTAAACAGGATTTAAAAAAAAAAAAAAAAAATTAGCAGCAGTAGCCATCTGCTGCAGACTGTTTGCCTCCCAGTGGTCAGTATTGGGAACTGCACCATCTGAGGGCCATCAGAACAGTTGCGATTGGCTCCACAGCAGGTTTTCCTTTTGTTCTAGAACATTATCTTAGGGAGAGATGAATGTACAGAGTATCAAGCACTAGATGAATACAGTAAATGGCAGGTGAGATGTGGACAACTGTAATTTTCTAATGATGATTGTGCTTGATAATGACCTAGAGAAAGGTCTGTTTTTACTATTTGCAAAAAAAAAAAAAATGAGGCTATAGACATGACAGCATGTTTGTAAACAAAAAAAAAACAAAATAAATTATGCACTACATATTGGTCTAAGGGGTGACAGATTTGGAAAGAGAAATCATCAGTGGCGAAGATAGACCAGGAGTCAAAGAATTTAATATCAGTCAAGGATTCTGGATGGATAGATTCTGTGAGTTTTTCTGAGCTACAGTGATCATTTATCCAGCTGAGCCATTGATTTGTGGATTTTTTTTTTCCTGTCCTCGAGGTTGAATAATATTTCTTTTGCACTGGTTTTTGAATTTAATATGCTAGGTTTGTATGTCCCTCCCCTCCCGTGTTTTGTGAGTTTCCTCCTGCAGTCCAAAGATGAGCTCCTACGCTAACTGGAGTCTCTAAATTGCCCACAGTGTATGTGCCCTATGGTGGAGTGGCATTCCACCCCGTGTATACCCCCGTCTTGTGTCCTATTCTGCTTAGGAAAGCCTTCAGGCCCCCCTGACACTCTGAGCAGGACAAGCAGTTCAGAGGCATATGGAGAGTCTGAGAAGTTTGGGACTTTTAAAAACTCAGCTTTTAGAAATGCTGAAAGTCAAAGTGCGTTAGGTGGATGCTGGCATGACATACAGTGAAGAAAGTATTGCCTCTGCTTTGCCAACTGATGTCAAGTTGTGAGTTACTTAAGGCCTGAATTGATGACGTTGCTCTGTTTGAGGCCACTGCCATCATAGCAGGCTCAGCCTAAAATGGCCGATGGTACGACGGAACTTCTGCTGTGATGTCGCCACTGTCCGTGAGTCATTTCCTCGATACACCCCCCCCAACACTATGTCAATGAGTGGTTATAGCCGAAATGCTAATGCTAAGTTCGTACACATGATTCTCACAACATATTTTGATTTTTGTGGGCTTTAACCACAAGTTCTTCAAGCTGCCTTCAACCCCCCCCCCCCCACACACACACACACACACCACACCCCCCAGGACCATCAAGAGTACACAAGGTGTATTAACAGGTGATTATGTCAGCTAATTGCGGGATTACAGCATGTCCACGATCTACACGACAGAGCCATGCCGCGCTTGGGGATTTCGCTGTTAATCTGATCTTCACTTGGTGGAGGCTTCACCACCACCACCCATCCGGCGCATCCGGCCTTCGCGGACTTACAGCTTTAATCCTGCATTTGAGAACAATTTTATTATGCTTCGCTGTCGGTACTCCGGACTTTAATTATGAAAATGCAGCTAAATTTTGATCATAAAGTAATTATGAACTGGATTCTATTAGCTACTCTGAGGATATGTTGGCCACGTTATTAGACTGAACCCCAAATGCCCGTCCTTGCATGATGTCATGCCATTTTTCCTTCAGGAAAGCAGAAATTCTGTGTCATAGATGGAGAAAAATGGTGCCATTCAGTCACTTTTTTTTTTTAACCGGTTCCAGTCTATCGCAAATCAGCCTCAGGCTGTGGTGTTTGCTGAGAATTCCCACTAAAATCGCATCTCTGTTTGGCACACCGATGACTCTGCGTTTAAACTGAATTTGCTCTTTTGAGAGGCATCGTGTGGCTCGTTGGGTTAAGAGGATCACCGGTTCGAACGACCTGAAACACCCCAAGACTCTCGGTACCATCGGTGACGATGTTTGATTAAAGCATCAGACTACGTTTCATGAACTGATGCTTCATCACTGTATTCCTTAAGATTGTGTACTGTTAGCAAGGCTGACCATAAAGCATCATCAGCCTTGAAGCACCTAAAGATAAAAACGCTTTCTACAAAAAACATAACATACGTATCATACAAAAACTGTGAAACTAATGGATATTTTTTAAAAAATTTTAGAGACACATATTAGCCACTGTCCATTAAGCAATGCCATTAAGCTTCTCTTGCTCTGTTGGCCAGTGATGCAGGGGTTAACATATATCCTGCTGACAGATGCCTCAAAGCATCCTGTAAATACTGTCAGCTTAGCACAAGGGGCACTTTGAAATATCCCGGTGATGGGAGCACTTTTGTTTATTAAACCCTGCGGAATGCCTATGCTTTTTTCAAGCAGGGATTAAAATCAGGTAGACACTGCTGTCTGTCTAAACGATCCACCTCTAAGCCCTGCTGGCTACCTCCGTCGGAGTAGGACTGTGTCTGAACTCGCCACTTTCACGGCTGACCCTCTTCAGTGGCGTGATGTTGATTTAAGAGCTAGGTGACTGGATTTAGGACTTGTTTCTAGACACATTGAAAAGGTACAAAGCACTAAAGGGTGTTTACAGGCAGATTGCTGTGAAGTGGCCCATGCACAATCTGTGGCCATAAAGGATGGATCTCATCTGCCCTCCATCATTGTTTCTTGTTGTCAAGTAAAGCAAATGACTCATCTTCTCATTGACAAAACTGTTGCTGTGGAAACATCTGACTTGGCTAGATCCTTTGAAGTCAACCAAACTAGATCTACCTCCTGCAGTCAGGATGGAAGGCGTGACTTTTCAAGTGTGCTTGGTCTTCAAGACTCTAAGGTTACCGTCACTTTTGACCAGATGTTTCTTTCATGTAACACAGACTATGATGACAGAATTTTCTAAACTCACTTTTTGAACAAAATGAAGGTTAATTTTTAATGTCTAACAAAAGTGTTTCATGAGCTGCTTTATGTTTGGTTTTTGCTTATTTAGCTCAATGTTATTAACCCTTTGGCTATGAATCAATATCGCTAAAGTGGTGACCAAAAAAAAATTTCTCGTGTTAAGATGACTGCATACTGGCATGGTAACAACACACAGAGAACCACAGGAAGTGAGTCTTGAGGCGCCCAAGGTCAAGCAAATATCGTTTTCTATCCATTCTTGACCTTTCTTTGATGGCGTGACTGTTCTACGCCACAGAAAATCAGAGCCATAACTACTTGAGATTAGACTGATCTGAGGTGTTACATACAGTAGGCCCTTTGTAGAGTGCTAGCTTTACCCATTCACATGTTATGGAGCCACTATGATATGTTTTAATAGCATAGTCATACTTTATTAATCCTTACGGGTAACGGAATTTTTCCACGCGTCCCATCTTGCTCTGCATATGCAGGTGAGGGCAGGTTTTGAGGTCAGAGCACAGGGTCATCCACTATACACAGTGACCCTAGAGCAACTGGGGTTAACGACCTTGTTCAAAGGCCCAAAGGTGACATAGTCACTCTGCAAGACGTGGGATTTGAACTATTGCCATACTGGACACAGGCACAGAGCCACACAGTGTCCCTTTTAATGCAAATTATATGTGAATGCATTATATTTGTGATATTTTCTGATGGATTTGACAGGGTAGTGAGGTAATTGCTAGTTGAGGTCTAAGTCTGACAAAACTTATGACCTACAAAACGAAAATGGCAGTTTTAATTTAACAGTAAACACTACAATTCTGCAAATGCCTAAGAAGATTATTGTAATTTCAATATTGAGCCTTTAGGATTTTAAAACCATATGAAAATGAAATTGCTGGCATGTCTTTGACAGATGATGATTTAGACATCCTAAGTAACAGCAGAGAGAAAAAACATTAAACTGAATGCATCTAACAAGTACAATACATTGATGCAATTTCACCGACGCATGGAATACATATTAAGAAATTAATTAAAACCTTTATTAACAACAACACCAGTCGGTGGGGTCATCTGAACACAGGACTTGCATGCAATATATTTCCATGCATGGCACTCTCAAATGTCTGACTAATATTACTGAAATTAAAGTGGCTTTGGGAGTGGTGTGGTAGCTCAGTGCTGTCTTACACCTCCGGGAGTGGCTTTGAAAGTACCTTTTATGGGAAACTGATATCATTGGCCTGTCTTACAGATCTTAGGGAATTTCTTCCACATCTTCCCACGTAGTCTGCACAGCATAGCAACACAGGTGTTTATGTCTGCCAAAGTCCTTTGTCGGGACCTGTGGCTGTTCCATTTTTCATAAGATAGTGGTATCCCTTTTTTCTTTTACAACTGTTTTTATGGTTAGTTTCCGCGGTTAGGGTATCAGATGTACGACCTTGTTTGTCCACGTCACTTTCCTCACTGTGATTGTATCATATCCCTCTTGTCTGATCAGATGCCTCTCTTCATTTCTCACGGGGCTTTTGTGTTCTACTGAGCCACTGCCTTTGCTGCATAATGTCGGACGCTTTTTAACACTAAATTGTCATCCCCACCCCTCTGTTCAACCCCTCTGTTCAACTTTACTCTTGAAAGTGGGTGTTGTTCTCCCCCCTTAAGACTACTTCCCATCGGCTGGTCCAACTGTTGTGACAGAAGGGTTGGCAAGCCTGTGGGTGTCACGTAGTCCCGGAAATCCACGTTGTTTTAAGTTCTAGTACTATTTATCGCCCAGCTCCATTTCACTGTCAGCCTGGCTAGTGATAGATGGTGAAAGGGGATTGTGCCTGCTCTTCTGCAGACTCTAATATCATGTAACATCTGCTTGAAATTCTGTCCAGCTGGTCTTCAGGTTCCTCGTTTCTCCATACAGTGGATGTTCGAATATGTGAATATATTTTCTCCACTGAGTGGTCTGGTGGACAGACCCAACTCCATGTTTTGGTTAATTTAGCCAGGATTGTGCTTTTCCATAGAGGTTAAGATCTACCTGCTATTACCAGCTGCAGCCTTTGTGCCAAAGGCTTCTGTAAAGTTAGACATGTCTCATCCTCTAAACTTGACACTGATGATCTGTGGTGCATTGTGAATGACGCCTGTTTCTTCCCTTTTCACTTCTTTGAATGCTGCAATCTATTAGGTTCAACAGAAAAAAAAAAAAACAATGAGGGAATCGAATGATTAACATTTCGTGAACACAGTGTTTCATGGACAATGAGAGTATACCCTGTCATCCAAGAATGTTGTAGATCGATATCCTGCCTCTCTGCAGGATGGCGCATTCCCTTTCTGTGACCTGAGTACTATAAAATCTCTAGCTGTTGGAAGGTTCTGCTGACCAGTCTATACCCATCTCACTAATACACAAACAAAGCATATTGATCTTGTAATTTATCTGTTTCTTCTTATCTATCTTTGCCTGCTTTGTGCATCATCCCCATGTTTCGTATACCAAGCCACAATGCCGTATTCTCCTGACTTTAACAGTTTTGTTCCGTAGTGCTCTTAAACTACGTCTCTTCATTATTTTCCATGCATATCTTAATTTTATCAAAGCAGTTAACCTTGCAAAAAAAAAAAAACTTGCAAACTTGCAAAAGTTGTCTTCTCCATGAATCCTATCTTGTAGTTGTATGCTTTTATTATGTACGGTTTTACAACCAGTTTATTAAAATCTTTCATACACGAAATGCAACTGTACAACATGCGGTTTCCGTTTTAAAATAGTTGTTACATTCTTTTCCCCTAAATTTTCACTGTTCAGCTATGCTGATAACATGTTGTACGACCTTGTGAATATGTATTTGCATATAAGGTGCAAATAAATATGACGATGCTCCGGATTATAATTTGTTAGCATTGCTAATTTGCTGGCCAGCTAAATGGTTTTACAGGTTTGCACTAAAAAAACTGCAAAAGCGGATATTAAAGTGAGTCACGGCCTGCGGGAGGAGGTTGCCGCTTAACAGAATCTGCATGGCTCGTATATTAGGAGTAAATGGTAAAACTCAAATCAAGCATATTAGACCCCCTTGTTCTTTGGTCTATTTCTTTAGACAGCTAGTATACCCATATAGGTGCTTATATAAACAAAATGGAATTATCCGGCTAGAGCCAGTGTTGTATGGGTGTTTTAAATGAAATCTGAGAAAACAGAAGCCAACTGGCACAGAGTATAGTTAAATTAGCAAATATTAACCTGGGCAGATGGAGCACGCTAGTTAAGTATTATTTACATTAATGTGTAACATTTATTTTTAAAAATATGTTTAAACAAGTGGGCATAACGGAAAACTAACATATAGTATATGGGCATGACTTTATTACATTATTATTATTCGCATTATTACATTATTCGCATTACCGAATGAATAAATGAACATGAAAAAATGTAAGAAAAAATCCTCACTATCTCACATGGGAAAATAGCAGCTTGGTAAAACGCTGCTGTTGCTGCGTTTGCACGATTTGTAAAATTGTGTGTTGAGTCAGCTAAGGGTTAAACTGTGGGAGGCGCGCCTGCATGTATCTGGGTGGGGAGAACTTGAACGTGTACGGTGATTCTTTGTTAATTAGGTTAAGTAAAACTAGGTTAAGTTCAGTTATGTCATAAGGCTCAGTAAATAAGACAAACTCGAAGAGCATAAAGGGAACCGCGCGTCCACAATGGGAGATGTCAGTGAAGAGGCGTTGCTGGACTTCATTTTCACAGCAGGAGGCAAAGTTAAGAACTCAGACTTGCTGAAAACATACAAACACTTTATTAACCATAACGACAAGCAGCTGCGTGGTGAGTAGTTAAGGCGACCAGTCGCGCGACTAGTTAGTGCGGCCGCGACTTGCGCGCGCCCGGAGCCGCGTGCTCATTACGTCACGGTGCTTAAATGAGCCTAATCTTGAATAAAGATGCTATTTCATAACGCTGCCTCGGCCCCCGTGTTCGTGTTCGAACTGTTACCTGTAGCGGCTTCGTCCCCTCCCCCCTCCATTATACTCTTTCCTGAATTTAACTGAAAGCCAGCCGGACATCTGTTTTATATTAAAAGCTGATTCTAATGGCCGAAATTCTGCTTGTATTGTAAAATTTCGTTTCAGCTCGCTGAGAGCCCTCACAGACGGCCCCCTTTTCGTTTAAAGTCGGTATTTAGCAGGCACAATGTTCTGTTTGTCAACACATGGGACAGCTGTCGCGTCCAGTCGTCGTGATGTTGCTGATCCCTTGTTTAAGCAGCCGCGCATACACCAGCAAACTGATAACAAGGTCCTTGCCGCCTTTTATGTTGAGTTTAGGGCGACCATACATACTCTTTTTTCAGCACATATCCTTTTTTGGTACCTAAACAGCGCGTCCGACCTGGATTTTGGCCAAAAATGTCCGGGATGTCACTGCTCATTGTGTGCGGGTGTCCGTCTGCCCCCTGCCACTGTCACCCTAGTTTAGTTAACTCATCAAAAATATGGCCACCCTAGTTTAGTTAGCTCAAAATATTTTAACCTCTGGAATAGTACCAGACATTATAGTCAACAAAGCAAAGACCACATTTTCAGCTTGCTGTCTACTTCAAACACACCCTAGGAGACCCCTCTTGGCACAATGTTTGTTCAAGTACATGAAGTCTCACTAAGTGTTCCTTACTGAGGTAATATGGTGCAATCTTGGTTCTCTCTGGTACATACCTGTACGTACAGTGCTTTCTTATCACATTGGTGATTCCCCGCTCGTTCACACCTTGCAGTGCCCATCAGTGTTCCATACCAGACTAAAAAGCTTGCACATTCAGTAAGTGACTTCCTAAAGGCCAGACCTGTTACATTAATATCACCTTGGCATAAGGTGATCAACGAGGATTGCCCCGATTCCCTCCTGTGAGAGCTTTGGACTTGTAGATGTGCTGTCTGACCTTGTTTACAGTAAATGTCATTCTTTCCTCGCTGTGTGAGCAAGGCACCGAATTTTATGCTTTGAGCCCAAGACAGCTCTGATTGTGCCGGGTGCTTTATGTCATTGTAGTTTGTGTGTTTCTGCTTTTAGCAATTTGCATATTGCAGTGAGCGACAAATTTGATTGCCACCTAGCCAGCCTGCTTGGGTTAATTAATGACCAGTTATATAAATGTGTGCTACCGTACTCTTTACTCGCAGCGTCATTTTTCCTTAGTGCTGCAGAAGATGAACCAGACTGGATGTGTTTGTGTTTTCTTTTTTTTATCCATAGCAATCAGGAGTCCACATTTAGGCATTGACTGTAAAACAACGTAGTTTTAGACAATTAGGAACATTTCCAGCCTCGTTAGCATAGTTGTTTGAATTTCATCATGCTATACATGGTAATGTAGCTTCTCTCAGAATGGAGGTAGGTTATAATGACAGGAATTCTCTCCCCGGTCAGACTCCTAAGTGGCTACATTCCTTTGAATTTCCTGTTTGTATTTTTAGTAAACCTTCCAAATATTTGTCTTCCTTCACCTGGAAAGTGTACAGAGTTTACAATTACAATTAAAACGGAGAGGGTCATTCCCTACAAGTGGACTTTTAAAGAACTACTCATCCATAACCACCAAAAAATTTATTTTTCTTATCTTTCAAGTTACTCTGTAGGACTTGTTTGTTTTTCTTCTCTCGTCTAACACATTGCATTCGTACTGTTCACCCTGTGTTAAAATACATATAACAAATAATAAAACTGAACTGAAAAAGAAATGAACCCAACTGTGGCTAAGAATATATCGTCTTGACTAAATATGGTGTTCAACATTTTAGCATCTGCAGCAGGTTTTTTTTTTTTTCTTTGCATGAAAAGAGAGAGGTGTACAGCAGTACCATGACAAACAATTTGAAGAGTCTTTTTGTGCTGTATCTGGATAGGAAAACCCTGCCACAGATGTGGAAGGATAACATGTCATGGGAGATATATGTTACTACTGTTTCACTTCCTGTCTGTGCTGCCTGGTTTCCTCCCTGTCCTGTGGCCGTGTGAGTGTGTGCACGGTCAGCCTGTTAAGGGAATTGCTCAACGTCTTTGGACTAACCCTACTGCGTGTGAAGGTGAAGTAATCATTTACGAGTTTCCACAATTTGTACAGGAATTGGAAACTTTTTTGCCTATTGCGAAGGACTTCAGGATGCATGGTACACTCAGTAAATTTTGCACCTTCTGAGGACTTCAAGAGATCCTAAATTCGCTTCTGTCTGAAGTACAGCACACATTACAGCAGGGGTGTCCAATCTCATCCACAAAGGGCCGGTGTGGGTGCAGCTTTTCATTCCAACCAAGCAGAAGCCACCTCTGAGTTAACTGAAAATCAAGCTCAGCTGATTAAACAGGTGGAATCAGGTGTGGCTTCTGCTTGGTTGGAATGAAAAGCTGCACCCACACCGGTCCGTTGTGGATGAGATTGGACACCCCTGCATTACAGGCATACACATTTCTGCATGTTGTCAGAGAGAATCTACATGCAGCTTTCACAGCACATGGTTAGTTTAATTCATGCACTACCCTGAGCATTGATATTATCTGGATTAGTACATTGTTAGTCACGTCATTATAATTTTGCTGTGTAAATCGTTCCTCCTTCTGGGAAGCTTCACACAGCATCTGTATGTGAAAGGGTTCAGCACAGATACTGCTATTCATCTGAAACACAGCTTGCTGCGGCTCTGCCTGGTACAGAAGACACTCCATCTCAAACACTGAGCTGATATCTTTAACAGGACTGTGACCTCTGTCCAGATCACTTTGAATGGTACTCTTTATTCAAAAAATGTATTTGCCTTTATAGAGGGCACAATGGATAGCACTGTTGCCTCACACCTCCAAGGCTGGGGGTTTAAATCCCATCTCCATTCTGTGTGTGTTCTTTCAGTGTCTTGCGGGTTGCCTCCTGCAGTTCAAAGAGAGGCTGTTAGGCTAATTGGTGTCTAAGTTGCCCATATATATGCCCCTGGGAATGACTGGCATGTGTCCAGGCTGTGCCCTATCCTGACTGGGATAGGCTCCAGGCCCCTAAATGGGGTAAGTAGTTAGGTGATAGATAGATAGATGGATGGATTTCTGTTCACCCCTAACCTGTTATTTTTTTTTCTTCCATCCCCACCAGCCAAATACAGAGAAGAATTCAAGAACATCATCGACAAGATTGCAATGGTGAAGTCAGAAGAAGTAAGTAGAGTGTAGAGCTGGGCAGTACTGGGTCTAATATGAAGGATTTAATGCTCTCCAGCCCTCTATTATATTGATTTAGTAGCCTCATAAAGCTTCCACATCTTCTTCAGCCACGGATGCGGTGCGTGTTTGCTAGCAGTCGTACCCTCACTGTCCTAGATGTCTTCTCGGTGTGTCATCGTTCCGCAGGGTGAGAAATACCTGGTCCTGAAGAAGAAATACAAGCAGCTGATGCTGGGGCAGGAGGCGGCACGGACTTCCAGCAGGGAAAGGCCTCGGTGTGGCCCGAGTCGCCCATCCAAGTCCGGAGTGGATGAGGTGTCCAGTGCAACCAACCGTGTGCCAGACTTGGAGGATCCTGGTACGGCAACGGACAGGGCTGCTGGAAGAATGAGCCCTGGTGGCGTCCCCTGGTGTGGAGAGCTGGCCATAACTATCACAGAAGCACCGATGTCGGAGGTCGTAGATGAGGTGAGGGGAGTTTCCACGAAGACAGGCTAATAGCAGGGAGGAAGTAGTATGTAGTTTGAAATATGTAATGAAGTGAAGAGTCTCAACAGTTAAACATTACATGGCCACAAGTACAGGACTGTGCAAAAGTCTTAGGCAGCCTGAGAAAATGTTTAAGGCCAATTATCTGGGTAGTAACTGTATATTTCCTCAGGAAAAAAAAAATGTTGGCTGCTACAACAACATAGCTTCGGTTCCCAAACCTCTCCAAAGCACCCCAGGCATTCCATGAATTTTTTTTTTTTTTTTTTTTTTTAAATATTCACCACCAGTTCACTAAACTTGAGAACCTAAGCACTTTAATCACTTTAGGAGGTATTGATTAGCCAGAAAAAAATCACCTCAGCAGTCAGAGATGATCAGAGATGATCAGAGCAGCCCAAAGTGGTCCATGTGATATAGTTTATTGCCTTGGACAAAGGAGAAGTCTCATCGGATCACCAAGGCGATTCCTAGAGATCTCTGCTTTTACAGTTACAAGTCCATCTTTATAGCACCGTACAACCATCTCTTACGTAGCAGGCAGTCATCGATTTTAACATCATCACCCAGGAGTAGTCCTTAAGGCTGTGTAATCTCCTGTGCCAGAAGGCCTTCCTCCTACGAACATGGCTGTGCTGTGTAGAGCATTCAGGCCTGAGAGAAAAACCCAGCCTGCTATCCTGCTATCCAGGATACTCCAACGGTTCATCACAGCCTCGAGCTCCAGTCTGTCAGGCCTTGTAGATTATGTGCTGACCGCACAGTTTCTTATCAAAACGTTAACACATCTTCTGCACGTACGTACATTTTGATTTGATAGGATTAAGCATTGCATGCAATCAATACTTTCCCTCACACGAGCATTTTTGAATTTCCAATAGTATGAATGTGTGTGACCTGCAAATGGCCTGGCACAGTGTCCCATCCAGGGTGTCCACCTGTCTTGTGCCCTATAATTCCTCCAGCCCCCAGTGATCCTGTGGTTAGAGGGCAGATGGAAATGTACTCATTTCTGTTCTTTATCTATTATGTAACCTTACAGAGTTTCGCTCCACTTTTGCCTGAATGAATTTGACATGACTGTTTACCCTGTGTGCACTCAGGGAAGACCCCGGGTGACATTGCGTGACACTTCACATTTCGTCACTGTGATCGTCAGAATTTTTCAGCTCTCTCAGACTTCACACTGGTTAGTGAAGTTTTGCTGTGACCTGGAAGAGTGCGGTGTTAATGCCCAAAAACCTATGCAAGATGACTCATTTGGCAGCAATGTCTTTGTCCAGGGAGGACTAGCTGTGGTCTGGAAATGTCTACACCTAGTTATGTGTGATGAGTGGTATGACTGCTCGTTTATCTAGTAGGGCCTTCCTGTGGAGCTGCTCAGGACTTTTCGAAAGGTTTGGTGAAACTTAAAGATGCTGTGAAGCAGCAGGGTACTTCCAGTTGATTTGGAGTAACTGCAGGTGGCCTTCTTGGGTTTATGCTGGGCCTGTACACCGAGTGCCAGTTTCAGTTCAGAAACCACTGTGAGCAGCAGTTGGCAGATCTATTTTTAAACTGGCCTCTCCCCTAAATGCAGATGGTTTATGGGGGAAAAGTTGGTTTGTGGGGGGAGGGAGGGGTGAGAGCTGTTACAGTGTTGGTACGCTTCTCTGTCCCTGGTCAGGAGCAGCATGTAGTGAAGCCCTCCTCACAGCCTGGACCTGGCCAGTCCCTCTTCCTACAAGCAGGGGAATCCCAAACTCGGGCTTTGAGTGAAGACGAGCTTGATAAAGACCCAGGCTCAAAGGTGAGAGACACTCGGTAAACCCTAAAGTTAGGCCCTGAAATGGGACAGTAGTCAAGTGTACGTCATCATCATTTGCGTGCCTGTTAGGTTAGTAACCTCATAGCTCAGTGTTTCTTCCAGGCTTCGATGTCTCAAAACAGTCTGCCATCTCTTTGTACCATTACTCCAAACTTCCACTAGGTGGCAGAAGAAACGAGTGCTTTTCTTAAGTACGCAGTTTTCACCGGGGGAAATGGTAGCTTAATTTGTTTCACAGAAGTAGATACAGTATTTTCATATGCAAAATAAAGATGAAATAAGTTGTAATCAAAATAATAAAATATTTTCAGTGAACTGAAAAGATGGTTCGTCATATGTATTCTTTAAGGTTGCCAGTTCAGATAAAATCTTTACACTGAAATTTTCTCCTTTTGATTTATGTATGCAGAAACTCATACAAGAAGCTTCTCACAAGAGTCATTGGTAGCCTTAAATCTGCAATGTGTGGTTTAAAGAAAAATATGATAGGAAATCTTTTTTTACAAAAAGAGACTAAGTGGCTATAGCGTGTCCCTCGTGTATAATGGCTAGCATACCCAGTTTTACTGTTTAGGTGGTTTAGCGCTAAGCAGATTACAACCATTACTAAATTATTCTTAGCGCTTTGTAGATCAACATGACCTCATCTGTTAGCTCTCGGTTTAATATGTATGTAATGCATGCAGAGTAGCAGCAGTTTAGAGATTAAAATGCTCACAGGTGTAGAATGAAGAGATTTTACGGGCTTATAACCGCGGACTCTCACTGGGCCTCAGCTACTCATACTTCAGCTTGCCTGAATCTTTGGTGTTCCGTTGGCCTGTGTGTAGCTATCTCTCTGAGGACGTGGCTTATGGCGTCAAGAGAACTGGTCAGTAGACGGCCAGGGGCTCCGCATGCTGCTGGGACTTTCTGACCTCTAACGCAGGCTGGCAGAGACGTCAGCGCAGGTCGATTGTCTGAAACTCCAGTGTCAGCTTTTTCTTTTCTGGTCTGCTTTTATCGCGGGAAAGAGGCCGTACGGTTTGGACTGCTCAGCTTCACGCGGGGCATGGCGTTCTGACAGTCTCCGCTAATATCGAGGCCTCCTAAAGGCCAGAGTAGAAAATGGTGCTCCCAACCTGCCATTTGTCGCCAATTCACTGTGATTCGCTGTCCCTCCACTCAAAGACGCTTATTGTTTGCAGGCTGAACCATACAGATTTTTATCAGATGTAATACGGAAATGTTGAAATGTCGTGTTTAGCGGCTGAAAATAATCTGCCATGGTGGGCCGTTTGACACATCTCACCGAAGTATGAATGAGTTTTGTTCTCAGCTAGCTGACGTCTTTGCTTTTCTGTTACTGTTGTCTTTGGGGCAGAAAAAACATTCGATCCTCGCAGTGCAGCAGTGGATGGCCTATTTCTTTGCCCACATGTGGTCTTCTACCCTGTGTCTGGCTGGAATTAGTTGTACAAATACGCTTCTAATTTCCATATAAAAAAAGCAGCGTATTTCAGTGTCGACACAGTTGACATTAAAGAGCTTCTCTGTTTGCTCACCGCGTCTCGAAATGGGTGCCGTGATCTGAGAACAATTAGCAATCAGGTGTTTTGAAAGGAACGCTCCATTTGCCCCGACATTAATCAGTTTAAATGACACTTTGATGCGTGCTTAGACTGTGGGGCTGGTGTTTTTTTTTTTTTTTTATTGCGCGTGTGAATCATGGTGGCTTAAAAAAGGAGTTTGTAATGGCAAAATGGTTCCAGTACAGTGGGACGACAATGATCCTTTCTCCCGTTGCTTGGCTCTCCCGAGAGTTTCATGTCTGCTGCTTCCCAGCTTCTGTTGAATGTGGGGGCTTCGGCCTGCTTCATGGGGGTGGGCGCTGGCTTGGGTCAGAGAGACCTTATCCATGGTAGACAGGCTCCTTATCCTGCAAAATGATAATCGAAACATCCCTGCTGTGAAACGTAGCGGCGGTGTCATCATGATACGGGGATTCTTATCAGCATTTCAGGCCCGAGTATCTGGAGATTAATACAGACAAATGAATCTGTGGATGATGCACTGCAGACTGATTTGCTTGTCATCAACACAGCGACGATAATCACAACAAAAATGACCCAGGAATGGCTTACACACCAAAAAAAATTGTGATTCTTTTATGGTCAAAGTATGGACTAATATGTCTAGAGATATATACAGCAGCAATGTTCAGAGATTTGCACTTGGTTGCAATTTTAGTTGCCTGCAATTATAATAAACCCTGTTTCTGTGCTTTCGTATTCTGCTCTTATTACCTGAGTCTTGTGTGCCTGCAAGTCGATAAATGACACGTTTGGCGACCGCTCTTGGTGATGAGCCTACATTCGATGCCAAAGCTTGAGCATGCAGAGCATCTTGGAAGCACAACTACGATTCGTCGCGGATCCGAGGCTCGGCCAGACAGATGAGTGATGTCATCGGCATCGTTGTGGGAACAAACAGTCCGGCTGTAGTGGGATCGGGCTTCAGCGGGTGACGCTGCACAAACGGACACTTTGTCTCGGCGTGGCAATACGTCTTGACGGAGGAGGCGACTGCATGCTCTGCTGGTATGTTGCAGTCGGAGTCCGAGCTGGAACAGGAGGATGAGGGTACGGGCAGCGTGGGATCCCCTGCGTTGGCTGTGAGTGTCAGCCGAACTGTCGGCCCTGGGGACGTGTGTGTGTGTGTGTGTGTGTGTGTGTGTGTGTGTCTGTGGTGGATTGTAACATGCTTAGGCTTGTGCATTGGAGAGTGAGGCAGTGACTTGACATAGGTCATGGTTTAAGTGTGCATTTAACATGCATGTAAATGAATGTGAGTCTTTTCTGAGTGGTGTTTTGTCTGGATTATGTATTATTAATAATACGTTTCTATCGTTTTACATACAGTACATTATTGGTGTCTTTCACCCATTCCTTGTTGGTGTGTGTCTCTGTGGAGTTTAACGTGTTGATGAGGTGTGTGTGTGTGTATGTGTGTGTGTGTGTGTGTCCCAGCTGGACCCCCTGGAGAAGGAATGGATGCAGTCGGCCGCCTGCGGACGGCTGGCCCACCTCACTGAACTCCTCCACCAGGATCCCACCCTGGCCACCAAGAAGGTTCTCCTAGAACCCCGTTTCAGTCCTTGCACCCCTGACCCTAGTGCGGGTCACCATAATACCTCCCAAATATGCTAGTTTGTGTACAACCCCAGCATGCCTTGTGTAGCTTCTCATGTGGCTTTAGTGTCCACCTCAGGTTCTAAGGTTCACCTGGAGCCAGAGGCGACTGCTCTAAGACTAGAAGGGAAGCTCCGCCTCCTGTAAAATGTCACGAAAAAATTGTCAAAAATGTACTGATGTATTTAAATTGCTATTGCAAAGAATGTGCTAGAACGTGTTCAGCTTCATGGCTAGGTCATTCAGAATCAGCAATAATTTCTTGCAGGTTGTCTAACGTGATTTTTTCCCCCCCCCCCATACATTCCCATGGCAGCCCTATCCGTTAAATCCCATTGCTCAGCTTCCTTGGACTTCAGTGGCACTTCAGAATATGCTTTGTTTTCAGTGCAGCAAAACTAGACGTTTACGGGACAAATGCTTCATTTCCAGAGAAGCTCAGCTTCTGTGGGAGTAAATGGGACAGTGGGCTGACCAGGACGCTGGGCTGCTGCATGATGATTGGAGGAACTGTTAGGGGGGCGGGACCTCATTTTGATTGACAATGTTTTGACGTTGGAGCATTTCAAGTTTGGTCCCATGCAGATTTTTGGCGAGTGATTTCGTGAGACAAGCTGCTGCTCGTAGTGTGTTATTTGCCAGCGATATAGCCCACTATTTTCATTTGTACATATCCTACTGTAAATATAAACATAAATATAGGGTTCATGAGTTTAGTAAAGTTCGTTTGTTTATTTCAAACTAGGTCGTGGGGGGCAATAATTGACTAATTTTATGATGTAGGTCTAAAATGAGCTTCCCCTGTTTGAAAGACCACCAGCCGCCACTGCCTGGAGCAGAACCACTACGGTTCTGGGAGGTGTACATAGCTGGTGTCCAGTTTGACCTTTGACACAGAACGACTATGCCAGCCAGATTTTGTTCATGGTTAATGAACTGTAGTGGCTGAAAATGTTTTGCTTTAAAGTGAGCAGGCATGTTTTGTATACTTCATTATCACTTTTGCAATTGTCATTAACGTCTTGTCATTCTTCTTTATTTTGAACCAGGATTTCACATCAGTAAGTACACATTTTGGAAGTACCTTATCTGAAAAGCTGACTTCTGTGTATTCACCTAATGAATGACAAATTTCCTCTGTAGCTTCTTTTGCGTGTTGGATAGTGTCAGCCAGTTTGCATGGAGTGCTTAGTGTGCTTGTGTGATGTTTCAGCTAAGTTAAAGTGATGCCTGACATTCTTTTTTCTGTTCGGTGCTGTGTGGTGTGGTTCCTGCCTGTTGCCCTTACTGTCACTCCCAGGGGGTAAGTAAAGCTCACTTTTCTCTCAAAGTGTTTTAGCTAATGTAAAGGGTTTTTTTTTTTTAACCAACTGTTAGGAGTTGGAGGCAGAGCTGTGAATTTCTGCTTCTTAAGAGCTAAAATTCACAGCGAATAATTATCGAGAAGCGGCAGTGGGATCGTAAACATGGGCGATATGAACGAGAGCCGTCTTACCAGATGTGTGACAGGAGACGTGACATGGGCCAGTTTGAAGCTACAGAAGTAGAGATTGTGTGGAGAGAGCAGATGAATTTGAGACAGTGTGACATGTCTTCATCCAGCCTTACGCTTCCACATAACGTTCACTGATAATGAACTTGGCTGAGCGTAAACCAGACTCATGGGATGTTGGTATAGGAATGGCGTTTTGGACTTTATACGAGCATGTCAAGAAACCAAGGTAGTTCTGACCATAAGCTATTGAAATGGGAAAATGACTTCTGGGCTGCTTTCCCCGTAAAAGGAAATGTTGCAAGTTTTTTTTTCTTTTTTTCTTTTTTTCTTTTTTTGCCCTGAAGGGGTCATGTGATGTGTTTCAAAAGCTCACACGTCAAAGGCTAATGAAAGATGGGGTTTGACTGCCTCACTCTTAGATCCCAATCCTTTTATTTGTCCTCCATGCGCTTAAGAGATTTCGGTTCTGTTTGTGGTTTCTCCTTGTATCGCAGTTCTCCCACTGTCCCGTCCCAGACCACCTTCTAAGACCACCTAAGCCCCTGCCACCTCCACCCGGACAAGATACATGGTCGCCATTGATGTGCAGGGGGATTAAAGTGGGACTCTTATGGTGCCACAAAGACCTCAGCCACTTAAAGATAATCTGAAAGTAATGGAGGAGGCTGGATTAATTGAGAAACAATGTCTTCCGTGTCCCCGGGAAGGTGCTAAGCCAACGTAGCCCCCTCCACCCCCCACGCCCCCCGCCCCCCCCCCCCCCCCCCCCCCCCCTTCCCCCTCCCCGGCGG
>JAACJT020000086.1:16807692-16824579 GCA_009936485.2 Gymnarchus niloticus | reverse complement strand
CCAGCATGATTTTTCTTCCCATTGAGATCTGATGTGTTTTCAAAGTGTTCCTTTAATTTTTTTGAGCAGTATATTTAAGTACTCTCAAAGTTCGCCTTTTCACTACACCAATATACCGAAATACGGCTTCCTTCTAGCTGTTAGCATATGAAGGTAATTTATATTTGAATTTTACTATGTTACCATACTGTTATTTGTGGTGATTAGCCTCTCTTTTGCCTTATTTTGAGTGTGTGTGTGTGTGTGTGTGTGTGTGTGTGTGTGTGGACCATGTTTATACTACATTGTGGGGACAAAATTTCCCCGGGAGGTAATTAAAAACCTGACATTTTTACCTTGTGGAGACGTTTGTCATGTCCCACAAAGGAAAACTCAATTTTATAAAAATATGTTGTCAAAAAACAAAAAGAGGCACAAGTCTTGTATTTTGTTGGGTTAGTTATGGTTAAAGTAAGGACTGGGTAAGGGTTAGGCTTGTCATGGTTAGGGTTAGGCCCACAGAAATGAATGGAAGGTCCCCACAAGGTTAGAAATACAAGTGTGTGTGTGTGTGTGTGTGTGTGTGTGTGGGGGGGGGAAGCATCTCCTTTCATAAGCCCTTACTAAAGAGATCATAACAAATGGAAATGGCTCTGGTCATGTGACTTCTGTGTCCTGCTCCTAGGGCTCCAGGTGACTTCGGCAGGCGAACGCAGGTGTCGACGCCTGGTGACACTCTTCCAGCAGAAAAAGAAGTGGGGCTCTGCGGAGGACCTTCCCACAGTGGCTGAGGAAAGGCCGGCCACCCAGCAGCTCGCGCTGCCACCCTTTCGGCCCAGAAAGTTCTCCCGCTAGGTCCTGCGATGTTGGGAGCAAGGCAGGCTGGGAAGGGACAGGTTCAAGTCTGGCCCTTCATGGAGAAAAGATGGAAAACCATGTCTCCAGTTACCTACAGCCTCTGGATTCGATGATCCCTTAACGCTTTTTCATAACTGAACACATGACTTCCACGTTCACAGCGGTCATACACATAATCAGAACAGTGAATCTGAGAAAATGCAGTTGTTGGAACGAGGTATTTGGTTCATTCAACATTTGTTTATATTTAGAGCAGGAATTATATGTCAGAAAAAAACACTCAGCATTATAGATGCACAGCAAAGCACAGCCAGTACCAAACTGCCCATTAAAAACACTGTTTTGAAATCACTCTCTTTTAAGTAAGGTGAAGTGTGTTAGCTGTGTTTTGGAGTTTCTCTGCATTTTGTCAGAGCGTCAAGTCAGAGTGGGCTGTATTTTCAGTTACTTTTCAGAAAGGGTCAACTTTTTGCCTGAGTAACCTACAATGATGGCTCCAGTCAGTATTTTAATGCATTTTGGCTGCAAATGGCATTTTTTTTTTTTTAAATCAGATATGAAAATTGAAACATTGGTCTGCATACGATGAGTGGTGTGATTGTGTGTGTCTGTGTCTCCCATTGGGAACGTGATCCAGTGTTCATCCGAAGGTCAAGTCCGTGTTGCAGTTTGCAATGCTGCCTTTAGTAACAGCCGTGATGCCGGGTTTGGGGTATTTCGTGTCAAGATTAAAAGCACCTGTTGTTCAGCAGTATTTTTACAGTTGTTTATAAGAAAACATTTAGTCTGAAGGTCAATGCAGCATTAGATTTTTTTTCTACATTCTTTTTTTCAGTTTAAATGCTTGTGTGTAACATTTCTGAACTGGACGTAAGTCTGGTATTTGACAAAGAAAGACTTGGAAAAATAACTAAACGTTATTTTCCGCAATGGAGATAGTAATGTGGTGGCATGAGGGAGATGAATGAGGTAGAAATGCTAGTTGTGCAAACTGAGGTCAGTCTTTTGTCACGTTGGACACCTGAAGGTAAATACTGAAGTATGACATCCCTGGATACAACTCCCCAAGCAACAAACCCTGCTTCAGGGTCCGGTTCTGGGGGCTTTAATTAATGAAATAGGACTTTTTTACGCCCAAGGGTGATCCAATAAGATTAGATTTTATCAGATTGCCTGGTATTAAACACCATCATATGGCTTCCATGCCCCCCGACCCCACCCAAAAAAAGGTGGGGGTCTAGCTCTTTTTGCAGCAATAATCTCATTTCTTTTCAAACTGCCTTTGATCCATGCAGACTGTTTCACTTGGAGGGATACAGGAGGAGTAAATATGGAGCCCGGTGACTCTCCATATGGCTTCGGGCCCTAATTCCAGATTATCTGAAAGGGGCAGCACTTGTTTTCAGTTTTAGATATCAGAAGAAGAGGGGGAGCAACAGCAAGTGTGTTGTGCTTTATTTCGGGGGCCACTGGAAGGGATAAGAGGGGAGTGTCTGTAATAGATACTTACTTTACCGCCCTCGAGCTCTCAAACAAAGCCCCCTCTGAAGAGATTATAAACCTAGGGAGGCACATTAACTCTAATCCAGTGCTTTGAGGCCTAGCCCCCCTGCCCCACTTACTTCTACCCTTCTGTTGTACTAGCGCCCTTATATCTGGCCCCACTGTGGGGGGACCCTGTGGCAACACATTAAGGGGGGTGTTTGGGGGTTGGGGGCGGAGACATCGGTGGGGTTCAATGGGGAAGCTGTTTATAATGAAAAGCATTGAGGTGCACAAACTGCTGTGTGACTGATTCTTCTCTCTGAAGAGATTAGGGCCTACATTGTTGGTTTGGCTGCTCATTTCCATGAAAGCAGAGCCTCCCACCAGCCATGTTTGGCATTGTGTGGAGACCCTGCACCAAATGGCTCTGGTTTCCTTGTAACTTTTGTTTTACAAATGGCTTGAAATGTAGATGTCACGTCACAGATGCCTTACAAGTACATTAGCTATTCGCTGCGAAGCCTCGCTAACAAAACAAGCGATGGCCTCATAAAATCAAGTAAATTCCTTGAATGCTTCATTGTCTCTCTGCTCTTGTTCATTGCATACAGATGTATGAAAAAGTTTGTGAGTCCATTGAAATTATCTGGATACCCGAATGGATCCTAAATTGTTGTCATAATAAAGAAGTATTATTTAACAAAGAGCACACAACTTTTTACATTACCGTATCTTTGTTAAATAGATGGTTTAAACAATCAAGGTCATTGATGGGAAAAATTTGTGAACCTATAGGATATAGATCCTGAAGAGATTAATCAGACATGGGTGTTAGTCAGTTCAGTGGTGGGTTTAACTTGTCCTGCCACACAAAATGGCTGTTACCTGCTCTTTGCAACTGAATTTGATATGGGCTAATGAAAAGAAATTTCAACAGACCTGAGAAGAGGAGTTTTTGAAGTTCATAACTCTGGACAGAACTGAGAAAGTCAGCCAGATAGTTTAAAAATGAATGCACTTCTGCTACTCGAGTGAGTGTTCCACAAAGATCAGGGCAAGGGCACGCAAATCATGAACAAGTGACAAAGAGGCCATGGGTGTCAGCTAAGCATTTAGGGGCATCTTGATAACATGTGTGGTCAGCAGTCTACCATAAGAAAAACACTGAGCAGCAAGAGGTGCTGGAAACCATTCTGCTCAAAAATAACATTGTTGCATATCTCAGTTTTGCTAAAGGTGTTTGGCAGCACTACTTCTATGATGTTCTGTTGACAGATGACATAAAGCATCATTTTAATTGGTAAATGTGCATCGTGCTGTGTGTGGAGGAAACAAAACACTGGGGAACAGCACCAAAACCTCACCCTAAATCTGGATCACGTTAGAGGACATGTGTGTTCTGGACGGATTGCAGCCTTTGAGGGACCAACTTATTACAGGCTATATGATGAAATTCTACAACGCTGTTGGTGTCTATGACATAAAACTCAAATCTAGTCATGCAGTGTGACGATGATCCAAAACGCAGAAGAAAATCAACGGGTGACACTCAAACAAAAGACATTCCATGTTTTAAAAGTTTAAAACGGACCAAAATATCTCCTAACAGCCACGCAGAACTACTCAGCAGCTACTGAAAACATCTGGGTGGGGGTTCTCACCAATAAAGGAGCTTCCACTAGTCACTTATTACTGGGGTTTACATACTGTACATTTAAAACCAGAAACCATTTGGTTAATAAAGATGGTAATACAGAATGTCTGTTGTTTGTTCAGTGATGTACATGGAAATAATAATAATGATAATAATCAACAACCCTAACTGTGATTGGAAGATAGATGGATTTTTTTATTACGTAATTAAATACTCAGTGGCCAGTTGATGCAGTTAACAGCCTGCTCCACCAAAAGATGAACCATGTAGCTGTGACTGAAGACATATGGCATGCAGAAATGGTCAAGAAGGATGTGTGGCTAAGTGATTTTGAATGCGTGGTTGTTGGTGCTGTTCATGGTGGTTCCAGCATGTCAGGAGACAGCCACCCACCTTTGATTTTATTGTGACGCGGTGTCTAGAGTTTACAGAGAATGACACCCAAGAAACATCCAACTAGTGGCAGTTCTGCTGCAGAACATATCTGGACAACAGAGGTCAGAGGTGAATGATCAGATGACCAGAAGCAAACAGGAAAAAAAAAAAAAATCACAGATCCACAGATCAGTACAACAGCGGTATGCAGAAAGGCATCTTTGAATGAAACAACTCACCTCCTCAAGAAATGAGTTTGGAGACAGAAGGGGGCTTTGCCTGGTACTATGGGGGTTGCTTAACAGAGTGGCCCCTGAGTGTTTATAAACTCTAACTGTGAAAAAACTAGCTTATACATTTAGTGGAAATATAACCCTTTATTCCTATTGCAGTGGAAAGACAACGTGTGCATCCACAATATGATTCAACAGGGGCCACAGGTGCCCAGTAGCACCGAGAAGGTGTTTGATGATTGGTTTATTGGGGCCGCATTGTCCTCCTTGAAGGTGTGCATTTCAGTCAGCCTGTGTGTGCGTGCGTGTGTGTGTGCGTGCGTGTGTGTGTGGGGGGGGTGGCAGCTGGGAGTTGTGCTTTTCCCATTAGTACCTACACATTTACTGCACTACCACGCCTTCCTCCCCCACCATGTCAAATCGGTCAGGGCTAACGAGCTACTTGGAGGCAGCCAGGCCACTCAGGAGGTACCCAGAATGGTACCCCCTGCCCATAGCCGCCTCCCCCATCTCCCCAAGCGCCGCCTGCCCCGAGTGGGCCAAGGATCCTGCGGTTGCCCCAGCTGTCACACTGTCCGTCACGGCCTAATGAACGCAGCCCGTCACTCACTCAGCAGTGGGTCGTCAATCAAGACGGACCCAGGAGGGATCGGAGGGCGGGCCGTCACGGGGCCATTAACAAAGACGTGCTCAAATTTGCAAGCGACTTCAGTGTTGCTCCTCCACAAGTGATGGAGTGGATCTGATAAAGGTAGCGAGAAGAATGGAGGTGTGGGAGGGGCACAGTCACAAGAGAAGATGGGAAGCCTTGATAACAGGCACCCCTTATTGACATCATTTTATATGCATTTGTACCCCTGATAAACCCTGAATGGTAGAGGGAGAATTGCCTTCTTTGACTTTAAGACCGGATACTGATTGACAGGCCTGGGTTTTTTTTTTTTTTTTTTTTATCTTGGTACACCATTGGCTGCAATGTTTTTATTTTAGTTTTCTGTGTGAAAGGTGGTGCTGTTACTTTTACTTCAACTTCCTGTTTGAAGGCCTCTGATAGTCTGGTAATGTCCGTAAGGGTTTTATTCATTTTAATCTCAAACTCAATGCCCAACTAAGACTTCTGACCCCAGTTTATGTCCTCTCTCCACTTTTGGTTTGGATCCAGATGGAAATTGTCCTGAGCTGCTCATTGGATTAGAGGCTTGTAGGTTTTCTACAGCTCTCTTCAAACAGCTAACATCCTCAATTCTCAGAGAGAAGGCAAACTTTGTTGATCGTGTGGGTTGAAAAAAATGTGTCTTCATTTACCCTTTAGGACAAGGACTGGAGTTCATGCCAATTTTTCTCAAAAACTAATTAAAATGCAAATTCCCATGCTGTTTCTGGCTCGAAGTAAAAACTAACAGAAAGAAATCAACAAGATAACGTTTTTCTCTGATAACCTTTTCACACCTATCCAGCAGCAAAACAATGAAGGCAGGGGGGATTGTCACACAAATGAATGTCATACAGACTTTGAGCCTTTTGTGAGTGCAGTTACGGGTCTTGACCAATCAGTGATGTTTTCTCTTTAGGCAGTCGTCATTACAAGCACAGTAATGCTCTCTGCTCTCGTCTCATCCATTTCCTACAGAGATGACGCCACACAACAAATTATGAGGCATTTAAGCCAGAGGCCAAGCTAATTTTTTAACACCACAGTTTTTAAAATATCTAATGAATTATGTCATTAAGGTAATGATTAGGGAAACTAGTACTGAATTTCAGATGCCAGTATGTGGCACGAATACTTAGTAAAATGCCTGCCTTTTTAAGTGATTAGAACTGTAATATATCTTTGAGCTTTGGCTGTAAGTGTCCATTATCCAGACATAATAGACAGTGTAAATAAAAAGATGATTATTAAAAGATTGATTATTCCCTGGACAGTAAAGGCTGTTCTGGGGACAATCACATCAAGCCCTGTTCTCTCTGCAGAAAAGATGCCTGCCCCCCCCAAAAAAAAAGACACACACACACAAACTTTCTGTACAAGGAAGCATCTGAATCTGAAGAGTAAACAACACAGATTCAACTTGTCAGTGTGTAGGCAACACCTGCATTTTAACGGGGGGGGGGGGGAGAAAGAAAGTGGGTTTGCTTGCTTGGACAATAATATAGCCTTGAGCTGTTTGCCTCCCAAAGCATACAATCAGAGTAATACCTCTGCCCTGGGCTTCAGGGTCACCCTTTGTGCAAGCTGAACAAATTTGCTCTGGACATGGGGACACCCCCCCAACCCCCTTGTTTTCCTTGCCACACACACATGTGCTGTAACATTTTACTGAGGCGGTCCTTCTCAGTCCACAGCATAGTGACTGGTGGTCCCGCTGTCCAGCGTGCAGCTCAGCCAGACACAGTAAATGGGACAGCTGAGTTACCGTCGATGTGGTATACTGGGCTGAGATATGCAGTATTTTTGATCGTTTTATGATACAAGTGACTTTGGGCTTATTGGGCTGCTGCTGTTCAGACTGTCATTCGGGAATGTGGAACTGCTGACTCGGTTCCGGTTAGTGTGTGTAGTTTTGAATAAAGGCCTGATTTAATCAGAATTCACATTTACTGTACGTATGACAATACATTACAGCTGAGGCTCTAAGGTGCCCTTTCTATTTCTTCTCATTTGATGCTAGATATCTGATGCCATGTTCATGTTGACATTACAGCAATTGTTGCATCTGTTTGTGATAATTAAAAAACATCAAATGTGAAGTTCTTAAGCAAAATAACGTGAATTACTTAAAATATAAAGTCATGTGACATACACAATTAATCAAGTGCTTGTTCTAACTGATTAAGGTTAATATGTTGAGAAAACGGAAAAGGCTTTCAATTATCACAACAACCGTGGAGCCTCTAACAACGAATTCAGTGTGTCAATGTACAGCTAAAATGAAATTATGAAGGAAATCGTGATTAAGCTGATCTGAATACAATAAAGCAAGCAGACGAGAATTTAGGATCAGGGTAGATGCTGCATCTCTGCTCCTCAAAAAAAACTTCTAGTTCAGCAGTTGCTGTAAATTTTGCGCTGTTAATTTTACCAGATCCGTCTTTACATTATATATATATATATATATATAATGGGTCTCGGTTATTTGAATTTTATCTCACAGAGTTGATTCTTGGAACCTTCAGATGTATATCAAATGTGAAAAGGAACTTGCATTGTTGGTAGGCCTATAAAAATGAAAAATGTCGTCCTTGTGTCAGCATTCTGTTTGGTGCAGATGCTTCAGTTTTCAAGACGAAAATAACACAATGATCAACATGCTTCTTATGACCGATGCAGAGGGCAGGATTCCTCCGTGGACCTCAAAGGAGACAGAAATCTGAAGACAAGGCAACAAGTTACAAAATCCGGAGGATGAAATCACCTCAGGAGGTGCTGAACGACTTGGCAACGTGAGAACGCCTTTCACTAAACTCGGTGTTTTATTCGGATTCATCATCGGCGGTAAAGCAAAATTCCCACTGAATTTGATTGCCACGTCACTGACTTCAAACTACAGGCAGTTTTCATGCGAGCCTGAAACTCCAGAACTCCGATTTCCCTTTATCTACCTCTAATCATCCCCATCTATTTACATGCATTTTATTAATAAACGAATGTGTTTTTTTTTCCATTACACCTTTACAGCAAAAGGTGTACAGCAGTTATTAATTAAGTAAAATCCACTCAAACAATTTAAACTCATTAAGATGCTCACTGAAATGTATGCCAAATTCCTGGCATTACTTCATAGACTTTTAATATAATACGAAACAGGAAAAAGTCACATTTTTTGTCGAATTACCCACGTTGAAAAAACACTTATTCACTCATATAATTGGCGTTTTTGAGGGAGCTGGAGAGAGGCATTCGTATGTATAGAAGAAAAACTAATCTTATTTTGCTATCCTTAACAATTCAGCAGCTCCCCGTCATTAGCATCAGTTATCTTGTAATTATCATATACATTAGTCAACACCTGTTTCGCCTAAATGTCTTTAATTAGAAGCACTGAAACAAAACCCTGCCATTAAAACTACTCCGCATTATATGCCACTAAGACAATGCAGTGTCACATTATTATATGACCCTATAAATTCCCTAAGTTTCCATGTCTTTTTTTTCCCCCACAGAAAAAACTGATAAATCATACATTTTTAAACTAATATCTAGATAATGCCATAAGCGTAATATATTGGGTGTTGGAGTTAAACAAATATTCCAGTCTAGCATTTTAAAATCAGAAATTAACCTTGTTTTGATTCGTTTTATTTATAGCAGTTTGGTGTCATTTCTGAATTGTAGTTTAAATCCAGGCTTACCATACTGAATTAAATGCAGTGTTATTAAACCCAGAAAATTAAAACGATTTTATATAACTTGCTTAATACTGACGGTGATTTTTTTGCGTGCTCAACTAATTCTGATTACTAATTGCTAATTGCCTTTGGATCTTTCACACTTTAAGAGTTAATATGGAGCCAAATTGGACGGTACCGCTAAGGTGTCATGAAAGTTATCAAGCCGGAAAAAAATGATTTAGAGAGTTTGACTTCAACAAGCATATTACCCCTAAATTTCCTTTATTATAGTTTCGTAGTAACTCAAACGCTGCTCTTTTTCAGTCTCTCTTTGCGTTTGTTGGGACTCGATTCTATCATTTTATTCGTAAACAAAACATGCGGTGTAAATATAAGACTTTCAGCAGTGATCAGTAAACATTAAATGATAAAATTAATCTAATCCTAAAATTTTAACAAAACGATTCTTTGTGACGCACTCGATTTTGGTCTCGCTGCTTATTTCCTTCAATAAAAACTGGTTAACATGATGTGTTCTTGCCAGTCACTACATAAGAAATTTTTTTAAATAAAATTTCTATTGTAATCAGTTTCATTATAATACATGCGTGTCTGAGGTGATTTCCATGTATTTTGCGCTTTTAAGAGAGCGTCAAAAGGGACAGCAGAGCTCTCCTTTGAAGGGATTTGGGATGGCAGCACCTTTGAATCCTGCTGTCACTCACGGCGACAGGACCGCCCATACGGAGTGAGGAGTATATGAACAGCTTAGAAGAGCCACTGTATCATCAGAGTTGCAGACACTCAAAGGGGAGAAGATGCCGGCATCGCAGACTGGATTTGGAGATCTCATCCTGGGGAGGAACATCAGCCTGGCTCCTGGGTGTCACGTCTCAGTTTTAGGATGCCCACCAGGGCTCCAGGCGCCCCCTCATCTGCCAGCTGTTGCTGGGCTCCCCTTAACTTATCAGGGGTACAGTTTCATCCCTTTCCCTCACTCCAGACATATGGGACACCTGGTAAGTTTTCACAGCAGATGTGAAGTCATACATTGAAAACATCACTCTATAAGCATCCTCCCGTTTAAAATAAACTAGACGAGTGCAGTGATTTTACTAAACGACGCGATTTTGGTGCAAATGACAAAAGAGATGCTTAAAAACGTTATTAATGCCTTTCTCGTTTTATTGGAATATGAGCGCTTTAACGCGGAATGTCAGCCTTCAGTCTGCAGCGCTGTTCATCTTGAACTATAAGGTGATGATTTAGCAGCATGGTGCTTCTTAGGTGGCTTACATCTCATGATGTGTTCGCTGCAGACCAGCTACGACCTGAAAGCCCCCTCCTCGTACCAGCAGGCTCTGATGGCTCGCAGCGGCTCCTTCTTCTCGCCATACCGACCGGCATCTGCCGAGGAGCCCGGCAGGCTGGGCAAGGCGGCGAGCCGCGAAAGCACCGGCGCGCTGAAAGCCTGGCTGAAGGAGCACCTGAAGAACCCCTACCCTACCAAGGGCGAGAAGATCATGCTGGCCATCGTGACGAAGATGAGCCTGACGCAGGTCTCCACCTGGTTCGCCAACGCCAGGAGACGCCTGAAGAAGGAGAACCGAGTGAGCTGGGCATCCAAAGGGAAGTCCGATGAGGAGGAAGAAGAGGGCGACGAAAGCGAAGGAGAGACTTCTCTGCATAAGGAACACTGCGAGGATGAGACCGACCCACAGGCTACGGACCATAAGAGCCAAGTTGGGGGGAGCGGAGCCGACGTGGCGCCCCAGGCGATGGATGGGATTTTTATACCGCAGCTGGAGGACGGGGCAGAAGAGAACGAGGAAATGAACGAGGAAACGGACGAGAAGAAGGGCTGTGGGAAGTCCACGCTGGAATGTAAAGAAACTCCCGACGTTCATAAAGCTAAAATCTGGTCTCTAGCCGAAACGGCGACTTCAGACACCGGGAGGCGGTCTTGTGAGAGCAGAAGTTCGGGCGAGTGGTGGGCGGAGTGGGCGTCCAGAAACGGCCGGTATCTCCCCATGTGGTGGTCCGCACATGATCTCCTCCAGCAGAGCGGTGTTGATGCGTGACTGGACCAGGAGATCCCGCACTTCTGCTGTTAAATCATGCGGATGTACTTTGAAGTTCCATCTATGCCTGATTCTGTGCCTGGTTTCAGACCAAAGATTCTGAGCGAATAAGTTCGGCTTCGTGTAAATATGTGTACATACTCTTTTAGTCTACGCTGTAAATTATAAACCGGTGCCACTTGCCATGTGGAAGAATATTTTCTTAAATAAACTGCTTCATTTCATGCAGGTTGTTTATTTCTAGTCTGGGCTGGAAACACCGGACATCATGGAGCCCAGGGTGCGCCCCAGCTATGGGTGTAGTCGGGATAAGCCGCAAGGAGGTGTGCGGATGGATGGACAAATGTCAAACTTTTATTTTTTTTTCCAATTATTGATCTTAGAAATTTGTTGTGCTTCCTAAATGAAAATGCTGTGCAATGTCTTTAACAAAATATTGAATTTTTGTATGCGTAAATTCCCTTCTAATCCAACCCTTAATCGACCTGTTCGAGGTTGCCTGATATACCAGGATCTCTAGAAACGTTACATTTTACAGCCGCCATGTACAACTGGTGCTGTTTTGAAACTCCGTGCTTTCTGTTCCTTTGAATGATAAACATGGTGATTCGGTGCGTATTCCTGATACGCCCGTTCCCCAGAGTTATCCACAGCTAGCGTGCAATCATTATCAATCATAAATTCAGGACTTACAGCACAGTAGAACATCACATAAGTTTGGTAACTAAAATGTATATCTGTTTTCTTCCTCTAGGGCACATGTTGGCTTTTGGTTCAAAGTTGCTTTGAAAAGCTTAACCTCTTTTTCTGTTGTGTTTCCCAGTCTTTCCTTTAATCCCAGTGTCACTCCCTTTCTCAGTTTGTTTAGGTCTCCATCCAAAAGAATTTTACATAAGAAGCTTGAGCTTCTGTTTTTCCTGTTGGGAGAGTTGGGTATTCAGTTACAGGATCCGTATAAATAATTCCAAGTGGTCGAATTTCTCTTTGTCACCCATTTAGAGAGGTTCTTATCTTCTTAAGATCTGGCAAATATCTGCCATTAAAGGATTTGCATATCAGACATGGAACTGGTAAATCTTCTCAAGCTATCAGGGTTTAGCAGCTCTGGCTGGTCTTTGTTTGCAAGAGGTAATTAATCCTGTTAATTCTTCCTTGTGAAGTTGAGATAAAACTACAATTCAAAGGGATTGTCTCCTCAGTTCAGAAAGCTCATCGTAAAGTAGTCACTTCAGACCATTGTCAAGGTGCGCAGGGTTTCTGCTTAGACTCTCAGAAAATGACACCGGAATGAACCATCCTACACATTTAGATTGGCTGCTGAGATATGCCTTGGGAAAGGTAATTCTCTAGCCTTTAAATAATCTGGAGTTTTGACCCACTAGAAAATGTCAGCCCTCTTCTTCCACGTTTCCCTGCCAGTTAGAGTCTGGTTTGTGAAGAGAATTCGATGTACGACAAAAAGGTGGGAAATATCACATCTTGTCATAACACGCTCGATTGCAGCGCAACCCGGAAAAGCGAGGATCTGTCAGGTGCAGACCTCTGTGCTTGCTGAAGTAGACCACCGCCTCATTGGCTGGTGGCTGTACAGGCAGCCACATTTCACTCTATGTAATTCATATTACGAGTGACACTTGAGGCTGCTCATGTACAGTGTAACTCAGGAACGAATGGGTGTGGTACCAAAGGACCCCAGGGGGGTCCTCACATTGACCCGAGGATTAGGCCTGGGGGAGAATATGCTATTTCAGGAGAGATGAAAGAGAGTCTCTCCCTTGCTAATCACCCAGGTTTCCATGTAAATTCAAAGGTCCATTCCCCTGTTAATCCAGGGATAATGAGAAAACCCCTGCAAGCAAGGGGCCCTTAACCCCCCACCCCCCCAATGCAAAACTGTCCTTTTCTTCTCCACCCTGCCCACCGCAAACACAGGGGGGTGCAGCTTAGCCCCCTGAACCACCCCTCTTTTACAGGTGGCCAAAATGACGTGTAATCCATGGGCTAACAGGGGACCGGCCTTCTCTGTCCACTTAGGCAGCGTGTTGCAAGGACTCTGCAGTATGCTCACACACGCATGCCCACCCCTAATAAGCTAACATTGAAGCTAGCGGACCACTTGCAGGCTGCCTGTATTCAGCACTTACGTTAGCCTGCTTACGGTATACAATTTACAGTTATTATTCCAGCCGCACTGACTTGAATGGTATAGCACTAAAAATAACTGTGCAATATCATTTTTTCCATCTTTGGATATTTTATGAGTGATAGACATTTCCCCAGTACTGTATGTTCAATAGTTTATTACTGGTATCATATCAACTTTGCATACCAAAGTCAACAGTACACAGAGCAGTCCTGCTTATGTCAGGAACAAAATTAAGGCTGCAAAAAGTTTACACCACAGAACATCTACATGGCCAAGTAACAAGAATGATTATCGATCTTAATCTGCATGTCTAATTGACTGAAATCCCACAGCTATTTCTAGACTTTGTACAAATAAAAACCACAAGTGAACAATCTGTTGACAATCACAAACGGACATGTGCTATCCACAGCGAATATCCACCGAAACCCTACCATGTTAAACTTAAAACTACTGCTTCTTCACATCATTTGCTCATCTGAATTAGATTCAACTCCACTTGGGTTCTCAAAACGGATAGTCAAGGCAATAGCCCGGCATGTACAAAAACAGGCGATTTCCACACGCATACATGCATCTCCAAGGACGAGCTGTCTTCTTGTGTTGCAGCTTTGAGTCAGGATACAGCGCCCCCCTGTGGTCAGTAAATGTTATTTCATTCATTGTCTCGTCTCCATACATGAATACAGGACAATCTACCCCATGGTTTGTCTGGTTGGTATCGCTCCCAGTTATCCATATTTCGAGCATGGCTAGAATATCACTTCTTCTTCCTGTCAGGGGTCGCCACAGCGGATCATGTGTTTCCACCTCTTCCCACCCTCCGCATCCTGCTCTGTCACACCAACCACCTGCATGTCCTCTCATGGCAAGAATATTCCTAGGTCCAGGAATCTGTTTTCCCTGCATATACATCTTTGTTCATCTACAGTAAAACGCTACAGAAATGACACATCCTGAAATCGTAAATGGAAACTCAAAGACCAATTTGGATTACAAATTACAGATTAGCAGCTACCAAAAACTAACTGGCTTTTGGTCATCTGCTGACAGGTATGCAAACATTTTACAAAATTACCCCCCAACCTGCTCAACAGTTAAGGCAGGAAGACATCTGATTTATTTTTAAGTGTTTTAAAGCCAGAATCTCTTTAGTTTTGACTGTGTGCCATTTCTCACTTCCTGGTGAAGTTACTGGTAAATTACCCCATTCTCAAAAGAGCACATGAAAGCAGACTGGTACTTGAAGCTAAATTCCATACGACAACCTAGTTTCCATCAGTTCTCGCTGAATTCTTATTCAAAACTCCACATTTGAATGTTAGACCCAAAAGGATGAATGGAATGTTCAAAATACATTTATAAATGGATCTTGCCAACAACCACCTATCTGCTCAAGCACATTAACAGAAATGTTCGTTGTCAAGCAAGACAATGCTAGACGATAAAGGGGGTGGAATAGATTCTCTGCTACCGTCCTACGACCAGTGAGGGATCTCAGCAATGTCCACGTGAAGAGCAGTCGGTCGGTCACTTCAGTCGGGGCCGGATTCCAGCATAGGTACATGTTCCTTTTTGCCTTCTTCTTGTGCCACTGGGTTATTATTCTCCGTCCTCTGAGGTTCATTGGTCAGCAACAGATCATCGACTTCCTCGGGATTCTGACCCGGCAGAGTGGTGACACAGGGTATCTCAGGTGGCAGGTCGTTAGGGCCAGCTGGTTTCTTCTAAGGTGAAAGGAGGCATTGCGTGAGAACCAGCACCCGACTGCTGCAGTAAAACCGGGTGACTCATGCAATGTGCTTGAGCTTCATCCTCTGCCCCAGGTGATCTCAAGCATTAAAGTAAAAATTATTGATCCATTATGACATTTTACAAAGCTAATTGGCATTTGATACTCCCTTAACAAGGTCTTCTCTAAATCATCTTTAAATCCAGCTTGTTTGTTTTGTTCTTAAATGTTTCCCTTAAAGACGTTATAATTATGAACTAGTAGCCTGACGGCTCGGGGAGCAGGGTATACACTCTGTATCGATGCTGAATCTCTCCAGTTCAAAACTAAGCCTGTCTCTTTTGACTAGCCCGAGCACACTGTCACAGTGTCAATGTGAAAACATACTGTTGCCTTTTGGCTCTTTTTACAAAGGGTGTGGTCTGCATTATGACATCAGCTCAGTGTCAATAAGAAGACAAGTGCTTCAACACGTGCTGGACATGTTTCTTCGACAGCCAATCGATGGCAAAGAGCAGGAAACGTGCAAGAAAAATATCTCGATTAAATGAATCACCCCGCAATTATGTCAAGGTGCATCGCAGTAGTAAAACTGTGGAAGCAAATCATGGAAATCAATTAAAAAGTGATTCTTAAGTAAAAATGTGCTCTTACCCGAATGCATGAAATCAGCCTCTTGAAACGATCTATAGCAAAAAATAAAGAGAGCACTGGTGCTTGTTTAAATAAAATACATATTGTATTTTGGACAGAGAGAGCACTGTAAATCGCACAGTGGGGTATTTTCAGATTAGTCATCATTACAAGCAAGAAAAATGTACACAAAGTACAAAGTGAAAAGAATGATTACCTTTCTTGTAGAAATAGAAAATCAGGCCAATTCCAAGAAGCATTCCCAATGTAAGGGAAATAGGGATAGCAGGATTGATCTCTAAAAAAAAGAACAACAGATTTTAATAGTAAACAAAGTAAACAAGTGTTCACAATTGTCACCCATCGCTTGCCACTCTTAGATCAAGGTTATGTACACATGTATTATCCTCTGTGTGAAAGTGTGACCTATTGAAAGCCAGGTAATATATATAACACTTTCATTGTGTCACCCTCATTTGATGTTTAGTTTAAAAACAAGATGTTCATTTTTACTTTTGCTTCCAGTCTTTGTCTTTGGGCGGTGAGACTGATGTTGCAAAGCCTGTACTTCCAGCCAAAAACCAAAAACTCAGAAAGAGGAACTGAGATTTGTTAAAACGACACTAAACAATTGGCTAAAGTTCATCTGTTTAAAGGAAGTGCTTGATACAAAAAAGTGTGCAGATCCAAAAATAATTTTCCTTTCCAGTGAATGGCCATTTAGATCAACCCTTTAAATCATATGAATACAAGGTCTCGCCTTTAGAAAAGCCTTAACAATTCGTTTCAGATTGTGACATGGCATCTACTTACTGCACACTCTGTCTCTCACGTGTGTCCCTTCAACTTTCTCAACAAATCCAGAGGGACAGCTGAAAAATAAGAACGACACAATTGTCCTCAATGAATTTAATCATGTTTTACTTTTGAGAAGATGCTCTTCCAGATGGAATACGGCAGAAGCGGCCAAAAGGAACAATTTCATTGTGATGCTAGGTGATTGGTGCTTTCATAAATGACAGGACTGTCAAATTTTGCACTTTGTTGTGAATCGATATATGTGCAAGCAAGGACTGAGGCTAGAAAGCAGAAGTAAACGACTTGAGCTTCAGAGCATTCTGAATCACGTGCAGCTCTGCGATGTGACTTGATTCTCACTGTACTTTTAGGTTAGGATAACTGGATCTGAAATGCAGTTTAAACATGAGTCAATCTGGCAGCAGAAGAAAAGGAAGATGCTTGAGATTACGTACAGCTAGGTGCAATTGTTACTAAGGGAAAACAATGGAGGCTACAAGCTATAATTTTCCATCCATCCATCCATCCATCCATCCATCCATCCATCCATCCATCCATCCATCCATCCATCCATCCATCCA
>JAACJT020000086.1:16783411-16807592 GCA_009936485.2 Gymnarchus niloticus | reverse complement strand
ATGCTTCTGTATCTTTTGCCTGATGGCAGCAGTTGGAAGAGATCATGGGCCGGGTGTGAGGAGTCTTTTAGGATGTTATATTCTCTTTGTTAATTCAAAATGTATCAGATTCCATCCATTGTCCTTTCCAATGCTTATTCAGCTGAATGTCAAGGAGGGCCTGGAGCCTATCCTGTCAGAAATGTCCGTCCATCTTACAGCACACTCACAGCCATACAGAATGGACAGTTCACAGACATTGCTTTTCTTAAAGGGCCAGTCTTTGGACGACAGGAGTCAAGCTCCATGAACGCTTTGAGAACATTAGCTCCACATACACAGATCCGGGTGCAGGAACGGAACCCTGAGCCCTGTAGATTAAAGACTACAAGGCTACCCGTGAAGCCACTGTGCCTATTGACTGGTAGGGTTAAATATATTACTTGTTTGGCATAAACTATAACTTGCAGCAAATTACATTTTTTTTGTAATTTCATGAATTTGTTCCTATTATATGTGTTCATCCATACATCTTAAAACTGCTTCTTCTCTATCAGGGTGCAGGGGGCCTGGAACCATTCTCACTCAGGAATCTAGGAGAATTAAAAGCGTTGCATTCTTTGGGGGAAACACTACCCTCTACTGGGGAAAATAATACAGTGCAGGACCAAAGCCCTCGTTACTTTCTTTAAAGCTTTTTTTGCCAATTTTATATACATGTGGAAATTTTATAAACGTGGACACCAGCGAAAACAGCATTACTGACATTTTTTTTAATCTAATACACCGGATGGGTCAATGCAACTTTGACAAATGAATAAAGAAGTGAATGACTATAGTACTGTTTTACCTTAAACCTATTTACGTGATTAATATTTTACACCTATTGCGTATGTCATACAAAAATGCTTGATGTACAACAGCAGCAATTCGCTAAGTGACTGCTGAAATCCGATACGACACATTCGTTACTCTGTGAAATGAAGCAGGTAGAGAGACTTCCCTTTAATTTTTGCCTGTCTTTTCACAAAATGAGGAAGTTGGTCAAGGTGCGCCTTGGCTACGGTGTGAAGTCAACACTTAATGGCGTTCAAACTGCACAAGAGTATCGTCGACTGCCACCCAAGACCCGGACAAGGAGGCAGGCTGGAGGTAATCAATGAGAATTCCAAGAGCATGGACAGCAGGTCGGCTTCGGACGTGCCACAGGTATGAAGTCGGCATGCCTTCATTTTCCCGCTTGTTCTGACTGTTTTAAGCGTTATTGTAACATAGCCAATAATAATAATTATTATTATTCTACGAGACGTGTTTCCTGTTCTACTTCTTTGGTGTACTGTGACTATTTGCACTAATCAAATGCATTGATTCTCAGTAATTTAATGTATGAGTCATAAAATGTGAATTAATACATCTACTATAGTTGTAATTTAGTAAAATGTTCAAAGGTATACAATAAATCTTTAATTCATCAAAAACACGTAACACAGGTGTCACAGCAAATCAATGGCAATGGCAGAAACCACATTCCAGTGTCAGATCAGACTTAAGTCATTGAGGCGAGCCCAACAATAAGTAGGACCACCAGATTCTGGTTCTTCTCAACAAAACCATTGTAGACTGTACAAGCTTACAATATTACTGTAAGCTACGTGCAAGTTAGCATAATGTCCCAAAGAAGACAAACAAAACAAACAATGTCCTCGGTCTCTTCGGGAAGTCACATTATGTTAAAAAAAAGCGTGTATATCCCTGGAGCAAGTCAATTAGTTTAAATCAGTTCTCTCTCCATAGTGTAATATGGAGATGTGAAAGAAATTTTATTACATTATTCAAGAAAGGAATGTGGACCGATCTGATTCCTGCCAGTCTGGAACCCAGCATGTTGCTAAAAACAAGTCTAACTGACGAAAAGCATGTAATGCCATCTTGATGCCATGGTGAGGAATTGGCCTTTTTTCAGCTCAGTAATGAGATGGTGCTGTCCATCATGAACAAAGTGAAGAGCGGGGAGCTGAGCATTGACGACGCTGTGAGACAGGCAGAGATCTGCAGGACATCCAAACAGAACTCAGCCACGAATGTAAGGGGGCCGTGTTGCTAATACAGCATTTATACTGCATGCTGGATCAAGCTGTGGTTTCCTTTGTCTTTCCATCGTCTTGCTCTTAAAGGTGCCGTTCATTCGTTGATTTAAGATAAAGCGGTTGTGAAATCAGAAGGAGGAAGTTGGTCTTGTATTACTGGAAAAATTAAATGGCAGGATGACATCAGGGACTAAAGTGTTTTTCCAGCATACCTTTCTGCATCATGCACTGCTCTTGTGCAGATGAAGTAGTTTTCCTGTTACTCCGTACACAATACTGCGGTGTGTCTTGACTGCATTTTAATCTGATTATGAGTTATGTAACAGGGAAAAGCATGCTGTGAAATTAAAAAAGGACACTCGGGCTCTTCCCAGAAAACACCTACTTAAGTTTGAGCCCATATTTAATGTGCATCAGTGAGGTATGTGCCGTGATTGTTTTCGACTTGCCTTTTCAGAATGAATGTGCCTCGCAGGACAACTTCAGTGTGTACAAGTTTAACCGTTACCGTTGGCAGAAACGGATACTTCAGGTAGGTCGTTGTCTTGTGTGGAAGTGGAGTACTGTGGACTCTGTCACAAGACATAACTATGTCACCATGAGATCCTGCCTGTTTGCTTCTAGTTTATGGGACTTGGCAACGAAATCCATTTACGAAGGTTCAGTTTCTGTACTTTTTCAGTGCAGTGCTTAACTGGTATCTCTTAAAAGGTCTGCCAAAGCCTTTGTGTTAAATGTTCAGCTTCAAGACCAGTCAGATGTCTTACGGTGAAAGATTACACCAGTCTTCTGTGAAAGACTGCTTCACATAACTGACTGCAGGTTAAGCAAGTGCTCCACATTAAATACACTGGATCATTTACACTATGTTTTCCAGTGAACAGTGTAGCTCTCATATTAGTATTGTTACGCATTAATAAACCTATAATGAGCATAGCTTTTTAATAATAAAATGCAGTTGATTAAAGTGAAACAGGTATGACGCAAATCCGGCAGTATTTTTGCGGTTTGCGGTTTGTGAACCACGGCTGTTGTTGGACATTTAATGAACTGCCTTCAGGGAAGCAGTGTTTAATTTTGGGTGTCAGACAGCTGTTTCTATCAAGAGTCTTATTGTATGTTCTGCCTTTGCGTTGTCCAGATTGACTTCAAAACCAAGATGGTGTGTAGCATCGAGAAAGGAATAATGAAACGTCAGATACCGTTCTCTGAGGTGAAAAGCTGTGATGATGGACCAGGAGCCAAGTTCTCTGTCTCATTCCGTGGACGACACGATTACGAGCTGGAGGCAACCTCGCTGGAGGACAAGTACAAGGTGACATTGCTTCCCTGTAACCCCATGTTCCAGGGTTGAGGTACATTGATTGATTGACTTCAGGCTGCTGTTCTGAGGGTGGACATCATCCCCTGCATCTGCTATCCAGTTAGATTTGTTTCAGTTAGCCTTTCTATGATAGAAGCTACATTAAATCATTCAAGAGTGGAAGGTAAGCTGTTGAGATTCCTTCCAGCCTGGATGGCTTCATGTGGCCAAAGTTCTTGGAATGCCTATCCAACCAGACCCTAGACAAGCCAAATGGAGCTTCGAATGTCATCCTGTGTTTTAGATCATGCAGCTGGTGAGCAGGATCATACAAGGGAACATATACAACATCGACAAGCAGCTAGAGACTCCTGAGAAACCATCTACACCCAAAAGCATTCGGGAGGGACAGTTGTATCTCCAAAGAGGGGGCCTGGCCTCAGTCAAATGGGTGAAGTATGGACATGTCACCTGCTCCCCCAAACCCAATAATTCCATAATTTTCCATTGGCTTAAATAGTAACTCATAACAGTTCAGGAGCCGGGTTTTGGAGGATGCATCAGCTTTAGAGGGAACTGAAAATCGTGGCAGAGCCAAGGGCAAATCATCAAATCTATCCAACACTCACGCCTTCTCTGTTCCCTTTTCTATATATAATGACGTAATTCTGCACACAGTGGTCTTAGTACTCCGTTAGAGTGCTGGTTATAATGACCACACGGGAAAGGATTCAAGTGCAGAATACAGCTTTAATTGGGAGCTGTAACCAGGTGGGGTAGGTACACGAAGAGACGTAACTTTTCCAAAACTGGGGGGAAATCCGAAATTGTACTCGGGTATGCAGGCAGAAGTCGGTACACAGTCGGCGATCAGGAAGGCGGACGAATCCAAAACGGCAGGCAAACTCAGGAAACCAGGAAACTGGCTAAGGTCAAAGACGTTATGCTATAATAGTATAGCATTGCTTTTCTTAAAGGGCCAGTATAAATGAAACAATACCTCGCAACGATTGCGAGACTTGCGAGGCATTATATAGAATCCCGGTGCACAAGGCTAATACTCCAGGGAGGGGGATCGCTGACCGATTGCAGTGGTGTATCTCACATGATCTGCTGGGAAAGATGAAGAACAGCAGAAGATCGATTCATATTCTACATATATGTATAGGTATAAAACGTCATTATAATCATCCTGCAAGGCTTCCTATGATTTATACTTTGAGCCATAGCAGTGAGCATCTTGATCTGGGAGATCTCTGTTTTTGCCAGGTACACAGCCCAGCTTCATGAGGGTCAGCTGACCCTGGTGTCCGTCCAAGTAGACGCTGAGGATGACGGCTGCATCTCCCCGTCCCTCCCAATCGTCATCCACTTCTCTGATGGGAACGCCAGCGTGGAGAAACCACGCAGTTGTGACACTTTCACCGTGCTCACCAGGGTTAATGAATATCAGTGAGTAGTCTCAGAGCAAGTCAGGTCGCACGGCTACGGGAAAACAGGAAATACAGGTTTTAAACGTGACTGGCACCAGAAGTGCCCTGAAATTTAAGATCTAAATTACCAAGTGCTAAGAACTGAACGGGTTTGTCTTAAGAACAGGTCAGACCTTACAGCCCAGGCCACAGATAAGCCTGGGTTACGTCATTCCCTAACTGGATGGTTCAGTTCAGCAGGGCCTGTCTGATATTGTTCTACCCCAGGAAATGGCTTTATTTCCTTAGAACACAGTACAACAGTCAAGCTTTGACCTTTATTCCCATTGTCTTATAGTATAAAACCTGCTGGTCTAAGGCCTGGAGTGTGGCTACCAGGAGAAAAACAATGGGGAAATGCCTTCCTTTTTGGGGTCTCTTTCTCATATCGAACGCTGGCCCTCAGGTTCCGGGTGCCCGTGACAGAGCAGATGAAGACCACGGAGGCCGTCATGGTCGAACGAGACAAATGGGTCCAAGACATCGACAATCTGTGTCTGGCCTGGAAGCGTCGCTCCCAGTCTGACAATCAGAGCAATTATGAAGAGGTCCTGGAGCCGGGCAACCATGGGGGCTCAGAGGGGCCCAGGCAGATGAAGACCTCTACGCCCCTGACAGAGGAGGCCCAGCCAGAGGAGCCGGAGGATGCCGTCAATGGGAGCAGGAACACAGCCACTCCATCCCCTTCACCGATGTTGCCCAGCCCCAAGCCATGTCCTTCTCCAAAACCCCCGCCACTCGTGCCCGTCTTCCCCGTGGCACCTCCAGCGCCACCCACGGCCCCCATGCCGCCTCCATTTCCTGCCAGTGTCACCTCTAAGCTGACATCCAAGAGGACCAAAGCCTTTCACTGGGACCTGGTCGCCCAAGACAGAGTAATAATTGTCCTTTGTTGATTATTTTGGTAAATCACTTTGATTAGAGGTAAATCACTGGGAAACGTGACATATCGTATCAGAACTTTTCTGACTACTGTATTTATAAACATTTTAATAACTCTTTTTGGCAGTTCACTCAGAATTCTGTTTGCATGCCAAATAGCTGTGTTCTGTATCGAGTCATTGGCCAATACTGGAAGTTTTTGCTGTCTGGTATTCTGAGAATGCTTACTTTTTTGTACTAAAACTCACCATCTCCTCCTATAAGTGAACTCTTTTTGTCTTGTATAGCTTGGGAAATCCCTGTGGATGCGCCGTGACCCAGGAAGTGTGCAGATCGACACACCCCGCCTGTACAAGCAATTTGGCATCCAGGATTTCGTCTTCCCCGGAGGGCTGGAGTCCAACAACAATCTGCACATCATGCTAAACCAGAAGGTTGCCCACAACTTCAGTGAGTTACAACCTTTGCCTTCAGCAAAATTCGCCTCTCTATTCAAACAGCACCCCTCGTAAAACGTGCTAAAGCCTAACATTTGTCTTAGACATTCAGTCAGCTCAATAGTTGTGTAGGTATATACATCCATGTTCTAACAACTTAACCTGATTAGGGTTGCAGAGGGGTCTGGAGCGTATCCATAGCAACACAGGCTTGGGGTACACCCTGGATGGGATGGTAATCCATCACAGGACACAGGCACACTGCTGAGAATTTGGAGACGCCAATTAGCCTAAAATGCATGTCTTTGGACTGTGGGGTAGAAGCATGAGGAAACTCAGAAGACATGGGAAGAACATGAGAATAGAGGGGAGGGAGGGTTCAAACCCCCAACCCTGTACGGTAGGTGTGAGGCAACACCAAGTCCCCCTTTCTATATGCATATGTAGTTGTTAAAAAATTTTCTTAATTTCATCTTAAGAATTTCACTTATGCCGCTCTGACTCTTCATTCATTCTACTCAAGGTTTCCATGCATCTCTGCGGCTTTAATCGTGTTTATTTCCGATTCAATGCACAATCAGCCTGTAGAAGGACATGCATTTAATGGTACACACTATAAAGATGGGGGAAATACAGAGCTGCTCAGCTAGTAAATCTCTAGCCAGGTCTGACTTTGGGCTGTTTCATTAGCTGAGTGGGACTGGGCATTGTTCCTCCTAGAGGGAGTGATTAAGATGGCGATTGTGTCTTTGCTTGGCATCGACCTGCCCGGGAATCGTGGCTAGCCAGTTACGGTGCTCCCTCGTAGAAACTTCCTGTCCTCAGGGCAAGTGAACTGTGACTCTAGATGGCTGAGCAAAGGACAATGTTGGAAATGAATTTGGAGGAAACTGTGAGTGGTGAGAATAATTAGAGAAAAATGCCCACAGGAGTGGAATAAATAAACAGTTGCCTTGACGATGGGGGTTTTGTTTTTCTGGACTTGTTCCATCTGTGTTGGATGTGGCACTGGTAAAAATTTTGTGCTAGATAAAAGTGTCTGGTAGTGGAATGATGATCAAATTACGGTCCACTGAAAACTGTGGCTTCTGTAATGTGAATAATTACACGTTATGTTTGACGAATTTTTGCTGTTAAGTCTTCAACTGAGAAACAAAAAAAAAACTGCTGCTTGTGATGATATAATCCTGTGATTTTCCTGTTTTTCGCTACATTTTCTGCCGCCGTTAACTACTCATTGAGTTCACGAAACATCTGCATCTGGGCGGGTCCATCCATGACTTGCGGTACTCTGTTCTTCGTAGATCACAGTCATCTGTTTCTGTGCATGACTGGTAATTATTGGTTTGATTTTATGCATCAATTAGTATTTCTTTTCACTTATTTGTTGTTGGGAAAATGGTGTGATTTGCAGGGGAATTAATACACCAGTCACAGAAAGATAAAGGAGGACACTAGAATACTGTGCCGAGGCCGCTAAAATGAGTAGTTCCTATTTTGACCACCAGGTGGCAGGACATCACCATATTTTTCTCCCCGTGGCAGTATGATGGAGTTAAAATGAAGTTGGTTTGTTTGTTCACCAGCTGCAGCTTGAATGCCTCATGATCAGAGTAAACAATGACCAGGTACATCCAGTCCAGAATTTACGATAGCTGATTGACCATTAAAAAACATCACAACAGCAACCGTTCATTCGTAAATATGCAATAGGGACGCTTCTCTATTAGCTTGAATAGATGCAGAAGATAAAGTTTTTGGGTTCGTTGTCGGTCCACCGGGGTACATTTTGCACAGTGGCACATGTCAGAAATCGAATAGATGATGATTCCCCACAGGAACCCGGAGAGACTACGGCACAGCACCTCCTGTACTCAGCTATTTCCTGCTGTCGTTAAAGTGGTAAAAACTCTGATTTAACAACCCACTAAGGCTGCTGAGTACAGCTGGGGGCTGACCCTAGGCGTTCTCAGTCGTGTACCTTAATAAAAAAGGGCAAAACCTGAAATATTTACGGACTGGGGAGGCGTGGCAGACAGATCGCACCAACCATATGATCCATCTTTCTTTTGAAGAGCTTTATTCAATATACATCTCACAGACCATCCTACGAAATTTCCCCAGATCATTCTGATCTTCTGCCATTAAGAGTGATGTATAATCTGAATTTATTCAGGTCATCATAAAAAAAAATCTCTCTCCCACCATCATGATGAGTACAATATCTAATTCCTCTTTGGGTTTTCCTCCAGAAATAGTTTACTGTCTTGGTGGACCCTGCTTTGTATTGGTGTCCCACCCCAGGTCTCGAAGCGTGGGGCAAATCTTTTCTGTCAACGCACTTCCAGGGTCCCTGAAGGAGGACAGCCTTGAGGATTTGTTTCACTTCTCTACTACTTGTCTCCTGCTGTAAACACAAGCAGCGGGTCAGTGGACGTAATTAACTGAAATAGCTACCGCTTTCGGGCAGGATGGAACGTGCGACGGTCCGGTGACACGGTGGTGCCCGTGCCTTCCTTAGTGCATGACACTGGACCTGCTGCCATCTCGCCTCATCCTGACTCTCCCCCTGGAGGTCGATTAGGGGAGCACCATGCCAAATTAATGGAAGCAGTGGTCTACAGACAGATTTGAGCGTCTGGATGACTGCTTGACTGAGGGGCTCACTGGGGTGGGATTACCAGCTCCTGGGCAAGACAAAAACACTTTATTTGCCTCTGATATGCTTTTTATGTAGTAGGAGAGCTACACTTTAGGTTGTAAATCTTGTGCTAATATACCCAAATGTTTGTTCTGCGCACAAGGGTGCCCAATTATGGCTCAGTGGAACCCTGATCCAGTTTGTCTTGCTGACTTCATGTTCCCTTGGTATGAAGACTAAATGGGCTTTTGATTTGCTGAGGTTTTTCCTATTAGGGAGCCTTGACGTCTGATGAAAAGCATACAGCTGTTTGGATTAAAATCATGGATAATATGACACTATATGTACGTACTATATTTGGAGTGGGGTATAGCTCAATGGGTTGGGGATCTCTGTGTTCAGAAGGTTATGGGTTTGAATCCTGTGGCTTTCATAAGAGTGCTTTCGGCAAGTTTCTTAACCCCATTTGCTTCAGGGGCTCTGGATGCTGCCTGATCCTGCACCATGACCCCAAGCTTTTCTCACTTGTACGTTGCTTTGGACAAAAGCAACTGCTAAATAAATAAAAACACAGATCTACAGATATTGTCTAAAAACAGTTGGCCAGCCGCCATTCCCCTCAGCAGAATGCTCTGGACTTCAGCTCAGCCTTATTTTGACAAGGTTGAACTTTTGCACAGTCAAAAATTAAAGCAAAGTGCCTTTTCTCAACTGTCACTCAAGAGTGCTACATCAACCTAGGGGGCAAGATTGTTTTTGGCTTTTATAAATGGGATAGAACATTTTGCTAAAGCACTGCACTTCTGAATTATTTTAAATATCCTGTGACAGATTCAGATACCCTTGGATAATTGTGCTAACATTACTTTTGATCCGACATGTTATTTGTGTCATTCATCCATCCGTTCATATTTCATCTGCTTATCCTGGTCTGGATTGTGGGGGGGGAGGGGGGGTCTGAGACTATCCCAGGCAGCAACCTAGATGAGACTGAATGGTGGGATCACAGATCAAACGTATTTGCTGGATAACATTGCCCCGCCACCAGTGATACATTTTGTTGTATCTGATTCACCCAGCATTAGTTTGAATATAAGTGTAGCATTTGTGCTTCTGCCCCATTTGACTTTCCTAAGACCAATGACTTGATCGTATCGGGACTGGTGTGAAAATGGAGAAACTTGGACAGAGAGGAAACAATAAGTGACATCCTGACCCTGTGCCATGGAGACGCAGTACTACAGCGTTTAAGACATTTCAAATAGCGTAGTGGTGTCATACCGAAAGCTTATATATATCTTTTGGCCTGCTCCCCGAGGCGTTGCAGGCTATATTGACTTGTGGATGGCTCGTTTATTTGTTTTTGTTGAGAGACCTGCTGGACGTCAGCCTCATGTGTTGAAAGGATTAGAGGGAGGGGGCTCTGCCAACTTGTGACTTCTGGGTAAGACCTAATACAGCGTTAATGATGCCATTATCACGTTGTACCCGTCGTAGTTCAGAAGTTCTGAGACTTAAGCTGCGGCGTACAGATATGTTTCACTGACCTTCAGTAATGCTGCCAAACGGTAAATCTGAATTCATCATCACTTTACAGTCACAGACCCAGTCACAGTGTGGAGATCTGGCCCCAGGGCAGTATGGGGGGAGGAAGATAATTAAAAAAAGGGAGCCTCTCATCTTCATAATTTTTTTAAATTTTTTTGAGAAAGACGTTAATTGTTTCACTGCAGACCAGTTTTTTTAAATTTACTTGTTGTCCAGAGAACCCACAACTCAAACACGCCGGAGATGATGTTGATTTTGTGTAACTTTTTTTTCCCTCCAGATATTTTCCTCAAGAGCTTCCCAGTGAAACCAGGCGAGCTCAAGGATAAGTTGTTCATTGTTAATGAGCAAGACGGCGGCCTTAATGATGAGCAAATAGCCTCTCTGAGGAGGTAGGACACGTCAGTGTTTCTTCGATGCTTAACAATTTGATTACGATGCTAATGTGGTCATGCTGATATTTGCAGAAAAGTTGACGCATGGCATGTAGGCAGGTAAAGCACGTGGTGTACTCGCATGCTCGTTGCGAATGTTGTCACTCCGCAGCTCTCCATGTTTAGTCATTGCCTACGTGAGCACCTTGCTAGGTATATTCCAACTGCAAGTCTATGTGGTACAATAGCAGATCGAACAGTAATTAAGAAACAACATGGGCAGGATGGTAAACAATGCAGTCAGCAGCGAGAGGGGATTAGAGGTAAATCCAACTGGCACCGGTGGGAAATGCTCATCATGGATGGCAAAGATGAATGAGTCACCAGCAGATCACGCTGAAAAAGATAAATCAGGTGATGTTGAGCAGCACCAATCTGAACTCAGGTCACACCCCTTTATTGGAGCGGTTTCATGGATTAAACTTTCACATTGAGGTGTTTGAAGAGACTGACACACAGTTACGATTGTTCTTCTGGTATGAAATTCTGACAGCTGTTGACATGTTCATTCTTCAGCTGGCCCTGGGTTCCGGTGGGTGGCTGACCAGCTGAGAGACGGTTGATCTAACCAATGGGGATCTTTATTCCATGTGTTTGATGGCTTCAGAAGTGCTTGGGGCAGATCCTTGAGAACGCAACCCTAAGGGAAAGGGCTTCTGTCGCTGCCCCCCAGCTCATGAAATAGTCAGCACCTCCTACCTGGAAGAAGGACAGTATGAATGCGACACTTTGAGTCTTTTTGCGAGATAGAATTGAAATCCGGTGCAGTTAGAGGGACTCTGAATATGGTTCCGATTCAACAAATCCGGAGCGAGCCATCAGAAGTAATTTAGGTTTAATCACCGTCAGAAATCCCTTTGAAGCACTGGGGAATAGCGTAGCATGTTCTGACTTGCTGGGAGTGGAGCAGAGGTGATTCCGAGCTGATTCTGAGCAAAGCTGTCTCATTTGCATTTTTGTTCTTAGCTAATAAAGCACATTACTGTTCTCACTCTATTTCAGCTGGAGAGATTCTGGTTAAATAAGAGCAGGGGGACTCTTGGGACTTGAACTAATAACCTCATCCTTAAGATCCACATTACTTACTGCCCTCTAATATGCACAAAGCACCAACAGTTTAGATGGAGCTTTATCCAAACAGAAATTTGTTGCCTTTTCTTTAGGTTAGTTACAGCTGAAGGATCAAACTGTCCTGCCAAAACAGTCGGGTGAAAAACCTTTAACCTTGATCATGGCTACATGTGTGGATTATACTAACAATATTTGTGTCCTGGTGTGGCCATAAAATTGATTTTTGATCTGAAAGGGAAGCCAGACTTTGCACATAGCTAAAGGGATAACAGGAGCACTTTTACCCTAAGGATGCGAAGGAATTTTGGACCTTTTGATGGGAGCGATGAGTGGTTACTGTGTGTGTGAATCCCCTGCGTGGGTGAATGATGGCGTCTTCTTGGCCCCATTCTCCTCAGGTATATGCCAACGTCGGATGACATCGAGATGTATAAATCCTTCAAGGGGTCACCCTCCGAGTTGCACATGGTGGATCAGTATATGCTGGAGGTAACGCCTTGCCTCTCGGGACCTTTTCCCTGCATATGCGGGTTGCCATCACTTGCTGAGAAATCTGCCACCTTTCCTTGGCATGATGGGATTGCACCAGGGATATTTGATCCCTCCTGCAGTGTACTGACCCTCCCTACACAGCAGTAATTCCCCGTCTTGGTGAGGGTCAGCACTGTGCAAAAGTCTTGAGCCAACCCTCATTTCTTCATACGCTTCCAAAGAGCCGGACTGTCTTGTTTTTTTTGTTTTTTTTTTTTATGTAGTCTTGTGGAATAGTTCTCCAGGATTCCTGAAGGACTTTCAAAGTTTCTGGCTCTCGTTTTCAGTCCAGTCTCTGTACCAGACCAGTTTCAGAGGAAAGTTTTTTTTTTTTTGCTTGTTAAGCCACACAGTGACCTACGTGTGAATCATTCAAGCACAACAAAGCCATCTAACTTAAGGCATGAAGCAGTGAAGAAGGAGGTGCAGATGATTACAGATGATCAGATAATTTGCAATAAATCGCTGTACCTATTGTCCCATTTTCCTAGCAAAATATAAAGACATCAGGGGTGGCTGAAGACTTTTGCACAGTACTGTATACTCAATCCCAAGTTTATACAACTAAGAATCTCACTGGCCCTGGTGGAATTATTTCTTTTTGGGGCCATGCTGGAAGGGTTATGCTATTGGTAGCTTAGGCTCATTGATTATCGGCAAGACTGGACCTGAAGATCTGGGAAACAGCATAGCCATGGATGGCAAGCCAGGGCATCCGCCGCCTTGCACTAGAACCGGATGCCCTGCTGTTCTCGTCCATGTTTGTTTGTGTAGTAAACCAGTCATGCTAATGGCTCATCTGTCTTCCCTCCCCTCTCTCCCAACCCTAAGATGTGCAACATCCCAAACCTGAGCACTGGCCTAGACCTTCTGCTGATGCTGCGGGAGCTGCCTGTCAGCATGGAAGACCTGCAGCCGGTGAGTGCCCCCTGATGGCCAATGTGAGCTATTGCACTCACCTCTTAGATTAGAATCGCCCCGTTGCACCCTCACGTATTCCTTATCGCTACATTCTGTACATGGCCTACTTGCTCTATTAGAGTATGATGATGCATGCAGAAGGCAAAAGTGGGACATCGGATAAGATGCACCCAAAATAGGTAGGGTGTAGCTGTGGGGTCCTGAGTATTAGCGCCATGGCTGATGATGGGCCACTTGTGTGATAACGATCCTCGGGTAGAGGGAATGAGTGTTTTGGGAAGTTTCTGAATTTTGCTGAGCATTTTGTATGAGCTTGTTATGCTGCTTAAGCTCAGAAATAAAGAATTATTGGTAGATTATACCGAATGGTGGATGAGACCACCAAAAATTTGATGTGCTGACTTGCTCATCCATGCAAAACAAGAATATTGCATAGTGAAGGAATCTCGTCTGGAAACAAATGGTCCTGAAAGAAGTGTCACGCAGACCCTCAGTTTACTTGTAGCTTGGAGCCCCTGAAGACAGTTAAAAATATAACTTTTCCTGCTAATTGGAGGATGCCTTGACCATGCTCAGGGTTTCTACTGCTATTTGTGTCAGCAGGATGCCTAGGTCCGGTTCATAAGTTATCTGTTCTGTCTACAGATATGCTGTTTCTGAGTTGGAACCAGCCACTTTGTGCACCTGTCCAGTTATTCAAGCTCCTAAGTCTTGAGAATCATCCACTCATCCATCTTCTAATTGCTTATCCTGGCCAGGGTCACAGGGTTTTGACAATGATATTTGATTAAATTAGGTGGGATGAGATTCCAAGTATTAGAATTCATTAACTTTTAAAACAGGCAGCTAAGAAAGCAAATAAGGTAAGATCAGGGTGAGCTGGAAACTCACTATGTTTTTGCTAACCCAAATCGCCCTAAACGCAGCTGTTATAACGCCAAGGATGTCACGAGAATGGCGGCTGAAGAGTGTGTGTTCGTGTGTGAGGGTGCTCTAGGATAACCCGGAAAGCTTCACACACCATTTGATACAGTCAAACTCACAAAGGATTTCATTGATTCGAGTGCGCTGATCTATAATGAAATAGTGCTTTGCAGGCCACTTACACAAGTGCATTGGAATTCTTTCCTCTTGCCCTTCGTGAGATGCATATGCAGGTGAGAGCAATGCTTGGAGTTAGAGTACAGGGTCAGCCAGTGGCCCTGCTGTAGCTTGGGGGGTTAAGGACCTTGTTTGAGGGCTCAGTAGTAATATGGCCACCCTGCCAGCTACAGGATTTGATCTAGTGACTTTCCAGACATGGACACAGGCTCCTAATCTGCTGAGCCACACAAAGGGAGAGATCAAAGTATCAGGCAAAACAAACCACATTTACTATTAAATGTTACTGACTGCAAGACCATCCGGTTTAGAAGTAAAAAAAAAAAAATGGGTTACCTTTGACAGATGTGTGAAGCCTAACCAGTTTCCAATGGCAACCTTCATGCATGAAGTCGTGACTATACATTGCAGGGAAATCAAATCTCAGACAAGTCTGATTGATTGAGCAGAAGCACATAAGAGAGGTTATCTTTGGAGTACAGGTGATGAGGTGAATGTTCCACATGAGGTGGTATGTGAATCAGTCCAGATTTGTTTTTCTAGACGTAATTATGCCCGCATGTGCGATGTGTACTGTTTACCCAGGAACATTAACTACTCACAGAAAACATGACAGCTGTCTTTTGTATGATACTGTTGTATAATTCTCTTGCTTTTATGAATTTACGGTACAGATTTAGCTCTACCGACTTAAATTGGTATATTTCAGTTGTTCATTGTTATGAAACTTATTGCAGTCTTTATGGCCACAGATAATGTAGACTATTTTGATTTTGCATGGCAGAGATCCCGTATACCAGGTTTAGCGTCTTTCTCACTGAAGCCAGTTAATTAGCTAGTCAGCAGAGTGGTGACTATAGCTAATTATCAACATTTTAAAATAGGTAGAAAACAATGTGTGTATTACAGACAAATAGAAGTGTTCAAGTGAGGATGCTGAGGTGACATTGCTGTCATTATACACTATTTAAACAGATTAGCTCAGTAGAGCAGTTGCAGGTTATTTTAGCTTTGGAGGACCATATGTCAGATTGTCAGAACATAAAAGATCCGGGATTCTTGTTTTCTGCATGGTTATTATACTGAATTTGGGCTTTTTCCATAAGCATGAAGCTAGACAGCTAAGACGTGATGTCTGATCTTCGGCACAACTAAGTGAGCGACTCTTTGGCTGTTTTCCTATTAATACTTGTCTGACAAGTAAGGTGGTGGAGAACCTGGGCACATAGCTAAGAGCAGGTAGCCTTGACAGTCAGGCTTTGGGAATGACGTGTTATTGACTTGTTCTTACTATTCTGGGTTTGGATTGTAAGAATGCAGCGTTGGTTTCCTTGGCTGTGATGGTGGGAGTTGGCTAACTTGCCTGACTGATGCACTGGTGTGACCCGGATTGACTGATTAACATGCAGACAGGTACGGAGTTGGCACATTTTGGAGGCATGTACAGATTTTTGCATGGTCTCCGAGGTTTTTCTGCAGGGCAAGGCGCCGCCCTCTCTGCCAGCTGTCTGCCTTACCGTCAAGTGTTGCTGCACCATTCATTGGTCCCGACACCTTTGCCCCTCCCATCCATTCCACGTCAGTCTTTCTGCCTCTGGCACCGTGGTGCTTCTTTGAACACCCCACAGTGATGCACAGAAAATGTCTGGAATTTTATTTAACACAGAGCACTGTCACAAAGTCATTTACATAGTCCTGAGCTCAGAGTCCCCAGAGAGTAAGCCAAAGGTGACAGTGACAAGGGAAAACTCCCTCTGGAGGAAGAAACCTTGAGTGGAACCAGACTCAAAGGGGAAGTCCATCCTCCTCTGGCCGGCACCAGACAGGACAAGTTCATTAATACCTCAGTGTCAGAAGATACGGTGAGCTTAGGTTTTTACCCGTTTTATTTCATTTATGCTTCATGCAGTTTTAATGTTTGCATGGTAAAATAAAGAGCCATGGTCATGCTGTCCAGCATGACTATATAAACGGTACTACCGTGTGTGTCCGAGTTTCCATTTCAATTTGTTTACACCTGCTTTTGAATATGCAGGACAGTTTATGTTGATAACATTGCTGGAATGCTTATCTTTGCCACAGAATGATTAAGTAAACATTTCCCGAAATTAATTACAGTTATTAATTATCATTTGCGGAATTACTTAATCTTTCACGTTTTTAATGAATTTATCATGATGTACAGCTCAGTTTTTTTGCAGTGTGCTAGAGCTACATTTGAAATTAGTAAGCATGACTTGAAGTGTAATTTGTATAATTAATACACTGCATATATTCCATAAAAAATACTCTTCCAGTTTCATGTTTGTTTAAAAAAGTGATAATATTGATTCAGATGCTTTTTTAATATATGAGAGACTAGGTTAAATGTAATCTGTAATTTCTACAGGGCCTTGCGGACAAGGCTGATGTAGTAGGACAACACCGAAGGTTGTAGAACTTGACTACGTTTACTCACTTCCTGAAGAAGGCTCCTGAGAGGCTGTGAGGGTAGGGCAGGTCAGTCTGTCTGCATGCCAGTGGTCACCAAGGATTGGAGTCTCTGCTAGAACATGCTACACGGTTGAAACTTGGCGTTTAATCCTGAAACAAGGATAACATATAATAGGAAACTGTTTGTGAGGTTTTGGCTTCTTCTGATTAAGATGTGGAGTCCCTGCTTGACTCTGAGGGTGGCTCAGTGAACAGCAGTGATGCCTCACACCTCTGAGTTTCAGGGTTTGAATCTCATCTCTGCTGGGTGTGTCTGATTTTGGGTGTTCTCTCCATGTCATGCCTGCTTTCCTTCGGTTATTCCAGTTTCCTCCCACAGCACAAAGAAATGCAGTGATGCTAACTGGGGTCTCCAAATTGCTTGTGGTATAATACTGGGCATGTGACATGCACTGGGGGGGCATTCAACCCAGGGTATACCCCTCTCCTTGTGACCTGGGATAGGCTGCAGGCCTCCCCGTGACTCTGACCAGAATAAGCAGCTAGAAGATGGATGGTTGACTCAGGACTCACCAACATCAGTGATGAGGAACTTCTGGAAGAACTAATGTTTCTGTGTCTGTATTTCAGCTGATCGGTCAGAAGATCAGGATGTGTTCCCAGCTGTATAACTGCACGTCATTTGTGACAGTGCTGGAGTACATTCTTGCCATGGGCAATTTCCTCAACGAGAACGCTGGGAAGGAGAAAGCGAAGGGATTCCGCCTGATGACGCTGACTAAAGTAAATTTTCCCCTGTTGTTCTGGTCCTGATTGACAGGGTACTGCCCCGAACCAGAGTATGTGTCTGTGTGGGGGTTCATACCTGTCTACTTGTTGTCTTCCCCTGTTGACTACATTCCATGGTTCAGTAAGTTGTAGACTGTCCAGTTGGCAGTTAGCAGACCACAACTTACAAATTAAACGTGACTATGTGATGGACAGGTCATGAAGTGAACAAAAATGTTCAGGAAAAGTTTCAGGAAATTCCCATCATGCACCACTTGCTGTAGCTGTGAATCACGTTCTGTTCTCTGGTATATACGCACCAGGTTAAAATGCCCATTTAGTCTTCATGAATTAAATAATCGTAGCTCAGTGTTTAGCCTGTTTTTAAGATGAGAAACATATGTTATGTTAGCCCTGGGGTGGATGTGACTTCTCACACATGTAAAAGTTAGCAGTTTGCGAAACAAAGCGTTCACCTAGCATACCCGTGTGTGTACTTACTCCAAACAAACGGTGAGATGAACTTATTAGCGTGTGTACTCAATGGCAAGCACAAGCATTGCAGATGTTTCCTCCCAAGGCTACCCGAGTATCATTCTAGTAAACAGCACAATGCAGAATAGTCAGCAAATCCCATCACCGGAGTAGAAAGGGTCCTTGCAGCATTTTAATTAAGTACGCCCTTGATTTTCACCGGAGTTTGCCGAGTAGCCGTTAATGCTCAGACATTTCATTATGGTCTCCATTTTCATGAGATCCCTCACTGACAGGACCAACACATCAAAGGGTTGATTAACTTAAACATGCCTTGATCAGACCCAAACTGCTTTGATCAATCTGAATAATTTTTGGTTTAAATTTTTCAAATATAAAACTGGGAGCTTATCATTTAAAATGTCTTTACAATGCAAAACGAATGATTCTTTTGATAGGGACAAATTCAATCTGATAGCTTTGTGGCGTGACTAATAGATGTGTTGTAGCTTTCAGATTTTTTCATTATGGTTGTTATGGCGACCAGGAGTATCGTAATACATGACCAAGTACATTGCACATGCGTGAATCGACCTGTAGCGCATTATAGCTACTGGTGATTTCGTTATTATGCATTTTGCTTGCATTTATTTTGTGGTCAGACACATTATGTAGGATGAAAAATGCTTCTCATAAATTAGATAAAAATAATGTTTTTAGTACCTGAATGTAATCCTGAAGTTTATTAATTCTTTTTTCATCTCATCATTGTACTGGAAAACTTCAGATACAGTCTGTAAGAGTAAAAATTATTTTAGTCTGCAAACAATACTGAAATTTGATTCTATAAATTGATATATGTTATACCTAGGGTTGTTTTTGTACTTTCTGTGACCAAAATAGCCAAGGCAAGATATATAAAAGGCAGAAGGAGAAGTATATGGTCAGGGCAGCACGATCTGTAATTACATTTCAGATTGAAAAAATGTCATTATGGCGAGTTGTAATGTCAAAGCCACTGAAAATTTGTCAATGGCTGTCTTCTAAGTTGGGTCACATGGGAAAATTCTCACATCTGCTGCAGTGCATTTGAAGGTTCATTTATTGTGTGTAACTAAAGAGGACCTGCACGGTCAATGTACGGACGGTGGCTGTCAGTGGGAGACGAGCCCGCACTTTACGCGGACGGCTGCTGGTGTTTGGGGGTCAGATAGCTCCGCAATGGTGGTCGGAAACACATTCGAACCCTCTGCGTTTCCTCCCCAGCTCTCACAGCTCCGTGGGAGAGACAGGAAGTTCACCTTGATGCATGCCCTTGTGGAGCAGATCAGGTTACATGATCCCCAAGTGGCAATGTTTTTCCAGGAGCTGGCTGAATTTGAAACTGTTCCAGGGGGTAAGCTAATCAAAATTTGATCAAAACCGAAAGTTGCTGCCATTCTATTGTGACCCGTCTGGGGATTAACTTTATGTGGTTTTCCGCAGCATCAATTAAAGGCCTTACTGCCGAGGTGGATGGTGAGTCTATTATATGATTACATGACATGTAATACGTGATTGCTGTATAATTAGTTCTCTGGGACATGCAACAGTAATATACATTAAAGGACAGAAATGCATCCCATAATACGCTGACAATATATTCTGTAACTTGACTGCTACAGCAATTAAAGCTGACAGTTGACTTTAAGATGTAAATTTGATTTTCCATAGACTCTCTTAAACCCATTATTTAAAACGACACACTTCACCATTATTTTTTAGGGGCTATTTTTAGATCCACAGATGACTCGATTTATTAGTTCGGACAATTAGCACACGCACAAACTCTCCTGTTTCGGGCTGGATAAAGCCGTGAAAGCCAGATATTTAAGGTGGAGATTTGCTTCAGTAGCCAGAGAAGATTGATGATGCCCACGACTTCTCACCTTCTAGTTCTGAAGAATGAGTTGCAGAAGGTCGTTCAATACCGCCGAACATACAAGCGGAAAAATCTAGGAGGCCAACATCAAAAGTTTATAAAAGATCTGAAGGTAAATCTTTCTTTGGTCTGCAGTTCTCCTGACACTAAGACAAAGGAATGAATCCAGGCGTGTTTTTTATCTCATCCAATTAAAAAATAGCCATCTAAAAGACAATCATGGGTTTCACAATGGCAATCAGAAATGCCATTCTCTCCCAAAGGGGTCAGCAGATGTTCATGCTCAGGATGTAATGAACCACCAAACTAAGCAATAATCCTTGGCACTTTGCTCTCTAGGTGGCCATTGAAAGGAACACTTCTGATCTCTCCCAGATGATGAAGAAGTGCGAGGAGATGAAGAAACTCTACTCTGATATATTGGTGATTCCCATTTAATTATCTCAGTATCTGTGTTGTACCGGGACTTAATGCTTGGCCTGCTCATTTAGCTTGTTTTGTAGTTTAATCTGAGAAAAATGGAGTGGAGGAACATGTATTACTGCATAATGTATACTTGAAGGCTTTCACCTTTTTGGTCCCGCGGGCCTGCTTTCCGTTTTGAGCCTCGACGTGTCCGACACTGAAGCAGACTTATGCCCTTTCAATCTTATTCTTTCTCTTCCGTATAGTGAGCCCTGCCACCTGCGCTTTCGTATTGACTATTAATATTAGGCAATGGATGCAGCTGTGAGGTGTTTTCCTGTTTCCTCAAAGGGTCTGTCAGGCAGGTGCCTCGTATTGGAGTTAATAAGTCTGAATGGTGATGGAACATCAAGATAAACACACCGCACACACCGGAGCAAACTTGCTGAGCAGTAAAATATTAATTGCTTTGATGGATTACACTTACTGTGGAATTTATCAGGTATAGGATGGTCTATCTTGTAAGATTTATTTATTTCTTTCGTCGTTTTGAAATTAGTGGAAGCTTTCGGCAGTAGTAAAGATAAAAGGAGGGCGCGAGTCGTGTCGTGTCGTTCTCCGTCAGAACTCCTCTCCATGCCTGCACGCTCCTCTCCAAGAAACTTACATGTCTTACATGTTTACGCGCAGTCGTGGAGATTTCAGTGGGGGCCGTCTGCATGCGTAGCATGCGTCGTACATTTAACATCAACGTGGAGAGTGGAGACGTCTGCCCTGAGAGACGCCCGCATTTTCTAGCTGTCCTAATTTCGCCGAGGGCGATCAATCATCCAGAGAAGTGTGCTCCTTGCTGTGGCTCGAGTGGACGGCCAAACTTGATGACGGCCGCCACGATTCAGTGGTGTCTCTCAGAGTTTCCTCCGACGGACCATCGGGCTTAAAACGGCCCTCGCTGGTCCCTGGGGGCAGTCGTTGGCGTGCCCGTCTCCGTTCTTGCGGCATCGTTACGGGGGTTCGGAAGGAAGGGTCACATTTGCGGGGAATGTGCTGTGCTAGGTTCCCCAGCCGCGGCTGAAGGTCGAGGCATAGCTGGTCCTTAAGGTGGCTGATGAGTGTCGCTCCTGTCCCTGTGGAATCGATACGTTGACATCGGTGACAAAAGATGCGGTACGGGATTTCTATTTGGTCGGCCCCCACTCTGTCTCATCTCCCCCACGTCCAGCAGTACACTGCAGATCCATAGCAGGCTGCGATACTGCTCAGCTGAACTAGGGTCAGCAGTTTCAACTGGGATACACCACTTCTCTCAAAGGGGAGACATAAGTGTACGAGTCCCCCCCTCCCCACCCAGCTCTTAATGACTTTCAAAGAGTCATTACTTGAAGACGTATGCCAGGTTTAAATTCTATTATTAATTTAAAGGGAATCCTAAACCACGCAGCACTGTAGACATTAACAGATTGGATTTACCCCTTAGGTTAGATGCGGGCCCAAGGTGATATTGAACTTCGATGAGACAAATAACTAAATTGACTGAATTGCTGCTCGCTATGCAAAAAGAGTTCCCTGAATTGGAGGGGCGGCCGTTGGTGGGGTGAACTCGCATGTATTCTCGTGAAACACTAAACCGTGTCTTCCTTCGTCTCAGGTGAAGTTCGGGGAGCCAGCGGAACAGGACTCACAGGAGGTTTTTGGTTGGGTTGGCTCCTTTGTCACCGAGTTCCGGAAGATTTACTCCGAGGCTCTGCAGTGATGCCGTGGCTTGCAGCCGCGAGAAACAGCGCTGGCAAGATAAACTCTGGATGTGTGAGGAATGAGTGTTTGAAAGCGTAGGGCATCTTAATTCTCTGAAAAGAAAAATAATCTGGAAAACTGGTAATCTGTAATGATGGGAGCTAAATTTGCCAAAATAAGATACCGCTAAATCAATTGTTTTATTTGTGATGCTAAACTTCTGTATTAGTCTTTCTTTTTATGAAACATAAACTGAACATTGGATTTCTCCATCCTCATTTGTGTCTGACAGGTCTTTTATATTGTCTTCTTGATATTAAATTCCTTTCTAATTTTTATTTGATGTTAGTAAAATGTTTAATATATTTATTGCATTTTCCTGCTATTATAATTATTATATTTTTAATTTTAATAACAAAGTAACGGACTGGCATCTTATCCGGAAATGACCCTGTTGCCCATTATAGCTCATGGAATCACCACACCCTAAATTAACAAAATTAAAGTGGTTATTGAAAATGAAAATGAAACACATGCCATAACATGCATGGTAAATTTAGGCTGAAGATAAAAAAAATCTACATTTTCAATTTTTTTTAAGTTCAAGTTCTCACTTCCATACAGTTTTGAATAGCTCGATTTTGCACATACATAATATGCAATAATATTTAAAAATATATTTAAGTTCTTCTAATGAGCAGTTTAATAAGGTACATTAGTTGTCCTGTGCTCTCTTCTGTTTGTGTTTATACAGTATGAGTCAATGTAGAATTTCCCTCTAAACACAAGTACAATAATAATGATAATACTAGTAATATTAATTTTCTTTATTATAAGTGCAGTGATTCAGTCGAAGCCCTTTCTTTAGGGCATGGCTTGGTGTGCTGTGTTGTTCCACAGAGGCGATGCTCCTTAACTTGGGAGAGCCCGTATCAAGAGGCTGCAGTGGATTCAGAACCTGGCACACGTCTAACTGTGAAGCTTCTTGATCTCCTGTGACTGACTGGCATTCACCCGCACATGACGCCTTCCCTGATGTCCGACTGTCTCGAGGGGTCCAGACGGCTTTCAGGCTAGCTGGGCAACCTTTGCCTCCTGGGATTTTACAGCTTTTCTAGTCTGAAGGTTGGCAGCTCTGGTTCCTATGAAACCCTGCTTCAGAATAACTACTGCCTGGTTTGCACCTGACACATCAAGAGATATCGCTTATCTAAATAATTACTCCAATAAAGTCGTTTAGAGCAAAAACAGAACAAAAGCCGGTGTAAAGAGAACAAAAGCCAGTGTATCAACTTTACTTCCAAGTGGCTGACCTTTAGTCAAACTAATGGAAATAGCAACCAAGGAGAATCATGTGGCAACTGTAAACCTCAGATGTCAGGACCTGCCTGTCGGTGGCTTTAAGCTTTGTTTTAAATGCTTTGTGACATTATTTTCCTTAGTCTAAAGGGATGTAGCCAGCATTGATTTAAAGCCAGATTTTCACACCATGATGCATGAGGGACCTATAGGTTGAAAGGCAGGAATTCACTCACTTGGAAATCCGGCAAAAGAATAGCGCAGAAAGTGGAACAATATGCTTTGGTGTTCGGTCTTTGGAAAGAGCGCTATGTCTAATGATCTGGCAGTGCTGCTTCAGAATCTGTTGTAGGCAGACCAGCTTTAACATAGCAATGGACAATCATCTCTCGTGGCCAGGTCACAGTCGATATGACCCTACCTGGGGGAGGTCATAACTTGCCTGTGTCCTTGTCAGCTGAAGATACACACTGGAAAAATTTAAAAAAAAAAAAAATACAGTCTTGTTTTGGTGAAGTGCGGATTCTGCAAAATGTTAACAACGGCCTTAAGGAAACCATATGTGTTCCCAGTGACTCTGGTGGAAGACAATATCACCTAAGTCTACCAGAGACTGTCAAGAACCGTTCCGTTTCAGTATCAGAACCAAACAATCTTTTCTTCCGTAACCCGTGCCCCCCCCCCCCCCCCCCCCCCCCCCCCCCCCCCCCCCCCCCCCCCCCCCAACACCCCCAACAAAC
>JAACJT020000086.1:16753879-16780153 GCA_009936485.2 Gymnarchus niloticus | reverse complement strand
CCTTTGGCTTACTCTCTGGGGACTGTGGGCCCGGGACTATGTAAAGCGCTTTGTGACAGTGCTTCGTGTTAAAAGCGATATATAAATAAAATTGAATTGAATTGAATTGAATATTTTACACGATTAAGGTTTTGTTTTGCTGGCAAAAAGCAGCAATTTTTGATGGACATCACTTCTTGGTGTCGCATTAAACACCTCAAAAGTCACGAACGTCGATAAAACTGTTAGGGCCCTTCCATCGTGGCACGGCGTTTATTGTGGCCGGCTCTCCGGCCACGCCTGCCTACAGGCATTTTAGCAATGTTTGCTTGGATTGGACCATGCCATCTATAACCAGGCCAGTTTGATGGGCACAGAAAAAAGGGAAAGCAGAGCATCTATGGTGTACTGAAGAGCAGACCCGTCTTCTTTCATTTTACTGGGTCCATTCATGCCCCTGTTCACTTACTTCGGGTCTGTAATGCCAAGAGAGGGTGGTTTTCTGAGAGGCCATTTAATCCATCCAACATCCTTTATTTAATAAAGATGTGTTTACTGCAACAAGCAGGCTTTAAAGGCATGGTGGCAGGACCTCTCAATCAGAATGATCTCCTTTTAAAGTGATTCCACTGTTGTGAGTTCTCTTAACTTGGCAATTTAAGAAATAGTGTCTCAACATTAACATATAAATAACAATATGCACATATGTGTATATGTAATGGATAATTGCACGTAAAACATTTGTGACACTGGACAATTGTCATGGAAACCAAACAAAATGAAAGTGATGATGCATGTCTCCTTAAATGAGATTTCAGGGAAATTGTGTGCTGTCATGTTGCATCTGTGCTTTGATTTGTATGGAGAAAGACAGCAAATATTTTATTTTCTCTAGCCGAGTATCAGTATTTTTCATTTCCCAGCATCTACACCCGCCACATGTCGGCAGATTTGTCTGATGTCCTTCCACATGTTGAAACCGTTAAATGTACGTGGCTGTGTTGTGATCTCTACATTTAAAAACATGGCCTCTTGGCTCTTTCCAGTTAGAAATCCACAGTTTCCCCCCCCCAAAATAAATAAATAAATAAATAAAACAAAACAATGCAGACAAAGACAAAGTATTGACTGGGAATTTCGGAAGTCTGCAAATTCGGGCTGCTGTCAGAGGAATTGCCATGAGGATGCTCATTAGTGTGAAAAAGGAGTGGGGCTGTACTGCAGAAGATATGTAGAACTACACATAAGCTCATCAAAATATGTCCATTTTCCACTTCAAGAATCCCTCTTGCATGTAAAAACCGTGTTAGGGGTGTTTAGGGTTGGTCCATATAGTTTGATTGTATGATCAGCAGTTTTGACCAGCATAAACCACCGATGTCACCAGGGTCACAGCACTGCTGTCCCACCACCCCCAACTATTGATAACGCTCCCAGAGGTTTTATTTAAGATAGCTGCTCCCAGTTTTATTTTGACAGCAGCCAGAATGATTAAGAACAAGGGGCGGTAAATAAAGTACTTAAGGATACATACCTGCAGCATGAAGATGCCATTTCGAGTCCCGGGAAGGATCTGTTCTAGGCTCCTTGACAAGGACATTTCACTTGAGTTTCAGTATAATACCTGTCTATATTAAAGGATAAATTTGCAACTCACGTTGGATAAAAGTGTCAACAGCATAACAAAATGCACATCCTGTTATTAATTGAAAGGAAATATTGGGAACATTGTGTGCAGAAAAAAAAAAAAATTGTAACCTTAGGTGAAAATACGATGTGCCTGAGTCATACTTCTTTATAGGACTGAGTAATTTCAATTCTAGAGCCATGTTTGCAATGCTTCCTGCAACAAAACTGGTGACAATGGCTTGTTTTGTCTTATGTTTTAACCCTTTAAGGTTCTCCAGTTTACCCGCCGGGCCTTCAGAACACTGCAGAAGGCACTTCCCTCTGTTCATTGGCTAGCACTGCTGAGATATTGACGCTTGGCAAGGCGTCCCATAAGTCTTGGCTGTCCTCGTCGCACTGCACTAAGATTAAACAGTCTCACGGGGTGGCTGTCCACCTCCCACAGCTTCCTGAGTGCAGACAGGTGCCCTCCCTGTCACTCGTCTGTCATGGCAAATGCTTCTTTGTGATCGTGAATAATTTCCACCATCACCCCCTAGATTCATTTTCATTCTCGCCGTCAACTGCTGATTAGCTGGTTTGCGACGCGGTCGGCAGCTTTTTTTTTTGGAGATGCTCTACGTTAACGACACCTCTACTCATCTCTTCTTTAATGACAGCGGTCTCCATGAAAGCCGATCGGATTTTTATGAGAACAGGCCATTTCGCTTTGCCTGGCATTCAGTTATTGTTCTACAATTCATACCATTGACAAGTTAAAATATTTTTGCATAACTAGTGTTGCAGAATCAATGCCAGTATTTAATCTTGATTCAAAGACAAAAGACTGCTGTTTACTTAATTTTAATTTCCCTGTGGCTCATCTCAGTAATAAACTTATTAGGCACTCAATCTGGCCCCCGCTTGTCTGCATGTTAATAATACAAAGCAAGACCAAAGGGGATAGAATGTGATTTGGTAGTAGTCATGATTTATCTTACTTTTATAGGCAAAGAGTTCTGTTTCTCTGTTGTAATATTTTAAAAATGCATAAATGCAACAGCTTTGACAAAATGTAATCAGTGTGTTTAGGCTCTTTCAGAACTGGCCTGAACAAAAACCCGCTCTCTCCTTTGTTCTGGGGAAATGATCTTAGAGAACTATTAGAATCAAGGAGGAAATGTTTCTTAAATCACCACATCCCCATTAATCCCATATGCGGGCTATGCATGAAGAGCTGTTAGGCCATGCTGGCTATCAATCAGCTCCTCTAGAGCAGGCTCCAGAGAGTATGCTTATGTGAAATTTACACTGCCTTCAATGCTGTCTTTGTAAAGTATGGGCCAGCTCATCTTATGGATATCAATCCTCTTGATATTTTCCCAAAAAAGTCAAGCCATTATTGCATTGCAGTTTCCAGCGGTTGGTAAACTGCTAAGCAATTTCCAGGTAAGACTTTCCTGAACATGAAAAGTCTTCAAGTGGTCAGAATACAGATGCCCTGTTGGGTGATGAGCTGAACCGCATGTAGATCATGAAGGGATGAATCATTGTTCAGAAGGCCTCTTCTCTCACCTTGACTTCACAGGGTTTCCTCAGGGAATTGTCAGGAAAGAAATAACATTCTCTGAACAGTTATATAACTTGCAAACAAGACATAATTAGTAAAGTGTGTCAGACATTTTTATGACCTGGATAGCTATTTGTTTCCATAGTTTTGAATTTTAGTGTCGTGCCCTTTATTATGATGTTAATTTCTATTCTTGTAGCTATTTAAGGCAAAGGTTCTTGCTGCGGATTTTGACTCTGTTGCAGAGTGGGATTACTTGCGCAAACAGTTAGCATATGCTTTGGACTGGGATTGGCTGAAAGGAATTACACTTCACACTGTTGATACCCCATTGGGACATCATAAACTGGAAAATGGAGGTGAAGATTGAGTGGAGCTGATATCCTGATTCGAAACTAAAGATTAAATGGTATTGTTATGATTTGTAAAGACTAGAGGACTCTAAAGCTTTCCCCTCTTAAACTCAATTAAAATTGAAAAATAGTTGAGTCATTAATGCTGTTTTTTTATCAACAAAACTTCCTCTACAGCAATAAGTTTTGTTTTGCAATTGATGTATGCATCTGTAGGCACGAGGTCCCAACATATGCAAATGCAGGGTTAAACCTCCTACGATTACCTCATGTTTTGTGCCCACATATGATCAATAAAAACAATGGCATGTCAATAATAATCCATCACAGGCAGATATATATGCAGAAATGTGAATTTGATTGTAGAAAACTTTATTTGAAATTATTTTATTCGGGAGAATCTTGGTTATAATGCCTTACTCACGGGTCATGTTTTAGGATTTACAAAGCAGATCTTTTTATTAAAACTTCCTAACCCATACTGACTGGCTGACTTGTTGGCCTGAGGATGAGGCAAGGGTGTTAGGAACACACAGACGATCCATGCGCGGAGACACCGGGCTTGAATCAAAGTCGAACAGGCACGGTCGAACCAGGACAGGCTGAGGCTTTCGGAATCCAAAGGGCGGTACGAAGACAGGGTCGCGGTCACAAGCAATTAATCCAAAGAACCAGGGAATCCAAAACACAGCGACCAGAACTAGAACGCTAAACCAAGATGGGGGGGGTGGAGGGGTTGAAGAGCAGAACAGAGATTACACACGGTAAGGCAGGTTTACTATAGAAAAAGCTCAGTAGTGGCTCAAGGGATGCAATACCTCGCAATGAGCAGAGGGATTGTTGCATTTAATTAACAGTGAAATTGGGTCCAGCTGTGGTAATCCGGTGAGGCGCTGTCGTGATGTAGCATGCTGGCCGAGGACGGGACAGAGGGTAGAAAAACAGCACTGAAATGATTTGTATACACCAGCCACAATTTGAGCATTTGTTAAAGTAGATCACATTAGCATGAATGCTGAATGGTACATCTTAAAATCATATAGACACAACCAAAGAACTATTAAGGCAATGTAAAATATGCACCCCGAAGAATCTGAACATCTAATAACATATTGCCAGGTTTCTGGACATTTTACAGTGCACGTTTTACAAAATGTAAATCGACTGATGTCTTAATTATGAATGGGTAATGAGTGGCTCGGTGGGTTGTACCATTCCCTCATAGCTGCCGGGCTGTTGGTTTGAATCCAACTTCGGCTCGGTGTGTGGGGTTTGCATTTTGTATTTGTTTTGAGTGGATCTCCTCTGGGTTCTGTGGTTCACTCCTGTGATCCAAAGACACAAAACTAGGTTAAATGGTATTTTTAAAATACCTACAGCGTATGATTGGGTGTGTATCCTATGGTGTATTGTGCTCCCCCACCACACACACACACACACACACACACACACACGCACACACACGCACACACACATCTGTACGGGATTAGAGGGTGGAAGATGAACGGGTGGATAAACATTATACAGGTCAGCTGGTTCATAAGAATTAATCCACCTACATGAAGGTGTTAGAACTGACTTGAGGGTTGCCCAGTACCTCTTTGGGGAGTCATGCGTTTGTAGAGGATGAAAGGGTAATGATGGAGTCCTGTAGCGACACCACCCTACTGAAGTGCTCCCTCATACACACCCAAATGTGAAAATGTATTTTAAGTTTCAATTTCAATGTTTCCCTTTTTCAGTTTCCTGTTAGGTCACAGTCTTTCAGCTGGAGTGAATGATCGATTTAAACGACCTCAGTCATAACGTATGATCCGGTGAATTAGGATGCCTGTCTTTAGTCATTTTAAAAACGCATTCTGAAATTGTATGTATAAAAAAAGACACTCAGCACCCAGCAGTCTAAATACACTCAGCTTGTATAGTCGGATAACTTCTGCCGAAATTCAAGTACGCTGCGTTATTTGTTCTCATTGACATTACGGCGTACTTTGGTTGGGGTTAAATTCTGGTACCATTACAGTAAAATAATATACGAACAGTCCAAAGCGGAGTGAATCCGTTTTATAGCCCATGTATGAAATTGCGGCTAAAATAAAAGAAAGAGAATTTGACGCAGGGGTCAGCATCCGATAAGTCTGCTTTTGGACAGAGTGTTGAACTTCGGTGTGGTAATGGCAGTATCATCACACAGGTGTACACGAATCGTCATGCTGATGAGACGAAGTCACCGCTGCCCCCTCGTTTTACTCGCTCGTGTTCCGCCACATCTGTCGCCTGCAGATGCTGATGCGGGACTTGCGTGCGGTGCCCGTAACTCGTCTGCAACTTGCACATGCATGCTCAGATCTGCCTTTTATTTTGCCCTCATGCCTTGGGATCTCCTTTGACTTCATTGCTGGTTTTAACCGTGACGGTTCGGGAAACCAGCGCTGTGGGACACGGATCGCACTGAAGGAACATCATCACCCATCTCCTCAAGCTGCAGTGAGCCAGGCTAGAATCGTGTGGAGCCTCAGATCTGCCTGGCAGTGTAACCCTTTCATCCACTTGCTATCTAATTGCGTTCAGACAGATAAGAGCGCAACTGACGCAGGCTGAATACATCTGACAGGCGCGAAAGCTGGTGGGAAATGAAAGAAAATGGCATTATCTGGTGTTTTTGTTGACTCTCGTGCTCTCCCATCAATAATTAACATTTAAGCCTTTAGATGTGGAAGCGAGAGCGCGGATTGGCACCGTAGCTCACTCATGTACTGGTGAAGCCAGCAGGAGAAGCGCACCAGAAGCTCGAAGAAGGGGAGCGCTAGGAGAGCAGGAACTTGGTACAGCAGGACTCGTCCACGAAGCCTGGTGACCATGGTGCTGAATAAAATCGCCTTTTTCATTCTCTTAGTCGTGGTGGACACCTTAGTGGAGCTCGCCCTGGCTCAGAATGACACAGAGCCCATCGTCCTGGAGGGTAAATGCCTGGTGGTGTGCGACTCCAACCCGGCCATGGATTCCAGAGGCTCGTCTTCTCCGCTCGGGATCTCCGTGCGCGCCGCCAACTCCAAGGTGGCTTTTTCTGCGGTTCGGAGCAACAACCACGAACCGTCGGAAATGAGCAATAAAACCCGAATCATATACTTCGACCAGGTAAGCTCAAAGGTGTTTCACTCCAGCCTATCAACTGTGGCGAATTAAAGCCATTTGATGAACTATGGAAGAAGCTCAGTAAAAGTTATCAGTATATGATTGGTAATTTGGTTGCCATTTATTACGACGTATAATTGGAGAACATCTGGAAAGAGTAACATTTCGGGATTCTCTGAAGACCTTAATTATTGATCTTACGCACGTAGCCGTTTGATGGAACATTAATGGACGGTGATAAATGAAAACGACTCAGCGTGTGGACCACAGTCAAGGGAAACGTGACCGTAAACGGACCAGTGATCAATCGAAAATGCAATGCTTCCTTACAGTGAGACACCTTGTATTTTTATAGCCAGATCTCTGATCGGGTGTTATTTCAAGGCGGTCTGGCAGGTGAATGTCAATGAACATACACGGTTTAGTCTAGAAACGCACTGAGAAGATTTATTATTCACTCAAAGTAATGTCTGGATGGTAAAGCTCCCTGTATAATAGGCGCATCCGATAGAGTCAAAGCGGTAAAATCAATAAAACAGAATAAACTTGCAGCGGCTTTGCTGAATCTTCCAAAATTGCGGTTTATTTACGTGCTTCTCTGTCTGAGTCACGCCAGCGTATGGCTGGCAGAATCTGAGCATCCGTAAAAAGACACTTTTAAAATTCACAAACCTGTGTGGCGTTAAAACGCAATACAAATAGCGAGTTTCACGTGTAGAAAAGGTGAATCTGCACGTAGGAGTCTAATGCATTGTTTCTAAATTATAAATCTGTAAGCATAAAATGTGTTTGGCTAAACTGCTACTTAAATTCAAACTTAAAAAAGATTGTGTCCTCCCCAGTGGGGGCATTTCGCATTTAAACATGCTCCAGTATCAGCATTTGCATCGACAAATGGATTTAGCGCACTATTGTGCGAAACTATTGGACCCCAATATATAAAAATTAGCAGGCATTATCAGACAGGCACATAACTGCAAACTCTATATAGGCTGCCACGAGCCAAGTAAAAATCTCTAATTTAATATTTAATTTGAACCACGAGAAGAACAGGGAGTAGGACAGGTGATATTTTAGTGGATTATATAAATTCACTCTATACAGGACTAATAAAAAGACAATTGTTCATCTGTCCAACGTGCAAGGTTTTTACCTTAAGGTAAAGCATGAAAAATATATCATAATGTGTAAAAAAAATGTTTAGGAGACAATCAGAAAATTGTTTTTATCATCTCCAGCCAGCTCAGCCTAATATTCCGGTATAGTTAATAATATTCCAATTGCAGAACGGTGATTTGACAATGATTGACCTGAGACAATTACCTCCTGTACAACGCCAAGAAATCTGTTATGTAAAAATATATGTATAAATTGCCTATGAGGAGAGTTAGACTGAATTAAAAGTACAGTCATGAGATATACGCAGACGCACAGTTAGAAAAAATATCTGAAGTCAAGACAAAAGGTCAATTTTTTCACATTAGTAACGAGGAACACTAATACTCTTAGACTGTATATCTGTAATTTTGCAACATTAAATGTGCCAAAGATGTCTTACACACATCTACAATGTGGAAACACTACTAAAAATATTAGCTGTTGAACGTATACTTATTTAAGGTTTCAGTTTGTGCTGTTTAAGTGTACTTTCTGTGTCTTGATATTGTAAAATGTACAACAGTTTCTAAACTGTGGTGTTTACTGAAAATCTGGTATTTATGCATCCAGCCCTCTTAGAATTAGACTTGGCCCGTTACATTTTTCCATTCGGCTGCACAGTGAAGCCGACAGGTCAACATAAACTCAGCCAATCAGCTTGTTCAGGGGTTCGAGACTGGACTCTCACAGGGCATTCAAGCTTGTTTCCCTCCAGTCTGGATTCCTAACGGAAACTCTGTACTTCTGAAGAAATATTATCACATGTACCCCATAGTACAATTAAAATGACTCCCAACACTACCAATATTATAGTGCCAATTATAATTTACAAATGACAGCGGCACCACCGACGTACCAAAATACAGAAAAGACTTGTCAATTACTTTATTCATAAGGAATAAATTTATTCCTATTTTCCTAAGGAAAGTAACTGTATAGACCTTAAATTTATAATCACAGTGATATTTGTCAGCATGGTGTTCTGTAGTGGGTGTACGAAAGACCCAAAAGAGTTAAATTCTTCTGAATAAAAATGCGTATTTTGTATTTAGCTGTGATTTGATTAGAATGAAGGCAGGGATGTGTCACGGTTCTTATTATTCTCCTGCCTCCCCGTGGGCTTTCACACATAGCACAGGAAGAAGGAATCCGCCATTGATGAATGAGCATCATCAAACTAAAATGAAGGACTTAATATTACATGTGTTAAGCCTTGGTTTTGCTTTTGTTTTTAGCTTATTTTAATTCCACATATCCGTTCTGACAGGAAAATAATTGCCTTTATAGTCATTAGATTGGGCAAAACTGTTTTTTGTTATGCATTTTTGAACAATCCTGTTATGTTCCATAATCTACCACTAATGTTTCACTATAGCCATACAGATTTGTCGAGTTGTTATTTTGTTTTGTAGCTCATGATGTTAAAATTCACTTTCTTGGTACAAGTTAGTAATGTGGATGGCAAATCAATCTTCGAAACCTCTGAAATGATCCTTTTTAAAGGACCTTAAAGCATTTCTTTTTTTTTTTTGGAGGGTCCTCAGAATTTCATTCTCTCCAGTGTTTAAAAAGAAACCATGATTTCTGCTTTGCCGACTAGAAGACCTTAAGTGATCAGGTCAGAGAACTGGTGCAGGCCTGGTCGTGCATCCGATGGAGGTCTGAGCCAGGAAATCAGAGAAATGTATTGAATCGCTCTCCGCTACCTTTGGTACACTGATACTGCTTCTTCCAATGCAGTTAACTTCTTTATTCCCAGCCACACAGCTAGCTAGCCTCAGTTTTGCATTCTTGGTGCTATTCAATCTGCATTGTCAAAAAAACACCTGACTTTGAGTTACATCCCCACTGTTCAAAGATGGCCTTGCACATACAAACAAGGAACCCGATCATCCATTTGCTATAGGCTTTACACCCTCACCCAGGGTGATTTCCCAGCATGCAACTTGACCCTCAGTAATGTATTCTGCTTGACACTTTTTAAAATTGGGATTGCCTTCTCCAGTTTCCCTTCTGATACCTGAAGTGTAAACTATGGTCTTAGGCCAGGCGTTCAAGCTGTAGCAACTTGCGTTGGTGTAGAGGTTTTAGACAAATGATAACCTGCACAACACAGTAGGTGAAAATGAGCCAAGCATATCTTCTGTAGGCATACATTATAGTCAAAGTTTGCAGCAATGGTGGAAGAGTAATGAAAGACCTCTTCCTTTGCATTAGGGCTTCTTAAGGCTTTCAACGTAGTCTTCTTAGAGCAACCCCTCAGGGTAACCTTCAGTTGTCTATAATTAAATGCTTAACACCTGAGAGATTGTTTTGATGAATGTTCTTGGAACAATTATGCTAAAAATTGTTGCGCCATAGGCAAGGGAAAAACCATATGTAAAGGGAGAGGAATGATATCATCTTTCAATTTAGTTCAATTTTTAATTTAGTCTGACATACTTAGTACATTAGACATCAACATGTGCTTGACAAAAAGGTGAAATGATAGAGAAGAGAGAGTCTGTTAATTATCTTCATCACACATCAAGCCATTTGTTGCTAAACAGCCACTGATGTCAACCTTGGGATGTGGCAGCAGGAAAGGTCTTAGCATTCATTATGGAATGAATACTTTATGAATGCGACTCTTTCATCGTGGAACTTCCTGGCTTCGCTACCACCTTTAGATTGTATTGTGATCCTGGTTGCTTGCAGTGGTTTCATCTTGGCCATAGTTGGTATGTACAGCTTAAGCATATTGGACAGGATGAAATTGATATTTAAAATATGGGATACATTTGGCCTTAAGGATTTGTTCTAGGTTGTATGCGCTGAATCGTTGTCTCTGATCTGTCATTTTCTGACGTCACAAATGCTTTCTTTTCAGGTTCTGGTCAACATTGGTAACTATTTCACTTTGGATTCTGTGTTTCTGTCACCGCGCAAGGGGATCTACAGTTTTAACTTTCACGTCATCAAAGTGTACCAGAGTCAAACCATACAGGTAGGCTGTCGAGGTCAAAAGAAAATATCAGAGCCAGACAAATTTAGTTCAGTTTCAGAGTCGGTATGCTAGTAATCTGTATGATTGTTAAAAAAAAAAAAGTTTGTTAGTCAATCAGATGAAAACTACCCTTTTGCTTTATCTGAAAAATAAGGAAATAATTTTTTGGCAAGATGAAATGTTTGTTACGCATTAGATTTGTACAAGGTAGTATCAGGTATCTTCATATAAATGTTTCATTTTTGGCTAGAAGTTGATACATTTGATATTCGAGTTTGTGCAGTCCAAGTGATGTCATCATGCAAAGTATTTATAACTGCAGATAACACCATATTAGTTAAGTATATGAAGTAACACAAGATGAATTTCCCAAAATTCATCATGGATTCAAATCGGATACTTCATAATTTGTCGACAGACCAGTATACACAGTTTCCACATTATTTGCTTGATATATAATCAGGCTGACAAACCAAGAATCTCTGACCATGTCTCTGACCGCAAAGCTGTACAGTGTCTCTGACCGGGCGCTGGCTTCACTCATCGGCATACCCCTGTTTGCCAGGTGAACCTCATGTTGAACGGGAAGCCGGTCATCTCTGCCTTCGCGGGCGATAAAGATGTGACGCGCGAGGCTGCCACCAATGGGGTCCTTCTCTACCTGGACAAAGAGGACAAGGTCTATCTAAAGCTTGAGAAAGGCAACCTGGTGGGTGGTTGGCAGTATTCCACCTTCTCCGGATTCCTGGTGTTCCCTCTGTAAGAGAAGAAATGTATAAGAAAGAAGAAAATACATAACATGTCTGAACCAAACATAAGGACAGCTCATGAACTCAAAAAAAAAAAACAACAACAGATCTGTCGTCACATAATCGAAAACATAACGCGTGAGTCGGCGTCGTCCAGGTGGATGGATTCAGTGTTTGTCTTTCCCAGCTTACATTCGCTTCAAATATGAGGATGGTGGAAGAGAAGACATGGTCTGTAGGAGAAAGATCTTCTACTGCAATATGTTTGTCAAATGAAATCTGTAAAAGTTTTTATTTTCCTTATTAGATTCATTTATATTTAGTGCCAATGTGCATTTTCTTAACTGGTATTTGTGGCACACCATGGTAAAATATTTTAAGATATATGATTCATTACTGTCTTCATCTTAAGTACATTCCTTTAATTTCAAGTGCAGCGTTGCAAGATGTCAGTCATCATCAGACGATGTTCCACTACACGCCTGTAAGGTGGGCAAGACTTTCAGAGCAGAGGTACAGGTGGGATGTGGAATACACAGGTCCATGGAAATGGAAGTATCCTTGATAAAGGCGTGAATTGAAATTCAAGGACCGCTATTGCGACAACTGTGTTGGTTTAGCTTTCCACCTGATCATTACAGTGCTTTCCTCTTTGTAGGTACCAGCATATTTGTGTTGTTTATTGTCTTTGATGGAATTCAAGAACACACACTTGAATGCTCATTATCACATATACGTTCCAAATACGGGTGTGTGTGTGTTTTGTATGAAGATGCATATAACATTTAACGTAATAGCCTGATTTTATTGAAAATTTACTTTGAATTCATACGATTGCCCTCTAGGTTTAATCACGTCAAATTAATTTCTTAGTTTCTTTGCCTCGTTTGTGTGGGCGTGCGGGTGTGAGAGCAGCAGATAGCTTTTGCAGGCAAACATGTAACCTGTGGTGTCGTATAAACAGCAGACTCCTCCGTGATAATTGCCGGTTTTCGGCGGTCTCATTCTTGAGTGTTCGGATGTTATCGCCGTCAGCCGTCTTCGGGCATGGCTTTCATTGTCACTTGACTTAGCTAGAGTTTAGACTTTTATGTAGATTAAAAGCGTCTGCACGAAGGAACGAGTCTCAATGACATTTGGCATTTGAAAGTCCACACGTTCGTGCAACCCACTGGGTGTTTGCGTTTTAAAACACCGTCTTGGAGGTGTTTCTGTCTAAGTGTGTATGTACGTCTCTGTTTTGAGAGACGACCCTGGCAGGCGTTGACATAATTGCTGGGGGATTTGGGGGGGGTATGAAACTATCCCCTCCTTACGCTTTTTTTTTTTTTTAAATCTTCGCGCCAATTCCAGTGCATTTTTGTTAACCTCCGCATCTGTTTTCAAGTTGTTTTTCCTCGTTTCTGCTGGCAAGTAGCACTCCGTGGATGAAAAGGGGAGCGGTAGAAGTGGATAATGAGCATTTCATTTGTTTCTGAAAGCCCTTAAAAGCTTCCTATTCAAAATTTTAGCGCAGCTAACAAAAAAACAAAGGAAGCCAGGCAGCAGCTCGAGTGCTTTAGTCGATTGCTTATAAGCTGCCCTACTGTGTGGTAAGCTGTCCAGATGAAAAGAATCACGCAGCAGGTGTCACGCAATGACGTGCCCTGTCGATAAAATGCGTGGATAAGTGAGAGACTGGTACTGTTTATCTTCCCCGGTATATTAGGATGACTGAACATTGTTGACTTGAGGGTGGAATGCAGGCAGAGTAATGAAGCCTCAGGCAATAGACTGGGTAAAATGCCTCCTTTAAGTCCTTTTCACCATCTATGCTAATTGAGAAAATGTTGTTAATGTGGACCTGGGAGATGACATTTCTCATTTTGAGAGCTGTTAAAACAGCTGCCCGTTTCTCCTTTCTCACTGCGAGGGCGTATGTCTTCGCGGCCTGTGAAGTGAGGTCACGTGCTTCACACATTGTGCCATCCAGAAAATGTGGTCTTTGAATCATGCGTTATGGCACCAGTTTGCGACCTGTTGGTTTTAATTTTGAAATCATTGAATGTTGTCCTTCATTTTTTAAATCGCTCACTGAATGCCGATGTCATATAATAAAAATTGATAAAACCTTTATCAACAAACTGAGCACAAAATCTGAACAATAAACCTTGAAAACTATGGGTAATGCCTCTTTTAGACCAGTGTGAAAGCTTTACACACTTGTTTCAGAATATAATATTGGGGAGAAAATATGCAAGAAGATCACTCTGCTGAATGTTGATGGCTATTTTCCATTATTCCATAATCTGTAAACTTGCACAGACATTTTACCAGAATTTTCAGTTAGCAATGCTTCTTTAAAAGTTCTAACAGATGACGAAGGTTATAACTTGAGTTTTAAATTATGTGTACGCCCAGCAGTTGAAGTGCAATGTAATTGAGAATGTAGTAAAGGCTTGTTGTGGTCCTACAAGGTCTTTGGCTATTTAGAAAGCCACCAAACCACTGCAGTGACTCCCAATGAAAGCCAGACGTAATGTCTCTTCATTAATCATTTGATTTAGATTTTACAATCAAGCACAAGTGATTAATGTGATTGTATCTATGTGTATGTACAATGCAATCCATCCAGCGATAGTTAGATGAACAGATTCAGAAGTGGCATTTGCGCGCTCCTGCTTGATGAGAGATCTTATCGTACTTTCAATAAGCGGCGGAGACGCAAGGCCTCTGAGGAAAGAGATGCTGAGGTGAAGGCCTGAGCAGGATGATGTAAATACAACTTACATGTTTATTACCGACCAGGCTGGACTGAATAAAGCTCTGTGCAACTGAATCAAGTTGAAATTCTCCAAGGCACTGATCCATTGTGGTGGAGTCTATTTGCTGCTATGAGGTACTAGTAAATCCCTTGAATTTAAAATGGTCCTGAACGCTGACACTCCTCTTTATGTCTGTAACTGAAACTGAAAAGAAACTATTTGACTGTATGCTATCGCTTCCATATCATTTCTACTTCGATATATGATGGGAATAAATGCATATTTAAAGTTTTGTGGTATTTTATCACAGATGCACATCTTTTTCTTTTGCAGAGTAGAAATAAATTGAAAATTGGTGACTAACATGTTTTCAGAAATTTTATTGTGTTAAAAGTGCTTTCTGTATTGTTCTAACCAAACATAGCACCCACTTTTGTGTTAATGTATTTAACTTAAAACAATTAAAAAATATATATATATACATATATAAAATACACATCAGAGTAGCCCGGTGAACCTTGTTTTTTTTACCTTTGACCTCCCCGTGACCTCAATCTGTTTCTCAAATAATGCTGGTTGTGGCTCTGCTGGTCATACCGGCCGGTGGCTTTTTCCACCATACATACCATAGTGTGGCATGTAACGTAGCAATGTACTTGACACACACTGCTGTTAAGTGCCTCTGAGCAGCGTGTCTGTGTAAGGCGCTATATAACAGTAAATTAAACTGAAAGCTGAAACAATTGTTGGTGTGCGGTGGTCCAACAATTATATTCAAATTGACATTGTTTATTAGAGTTGATTAATATTTTGAAGACAAAGTCGCATTAAGTTTATCTGTTTTTTTATTATTTAAATAATTAAATTAAATTAATTGCTTTTTAAGGGTACAGTTCTTTTCGGTGCGTTTGGGACATGCTGAATTTCAGAGGAAATGAAAGAATTAAGTCATTGCTCTTGAAGGCTGAAGTAAAAGCCTGTGCATAGACACCCCATCAGGGTCGGATATGCAGGGAAAAGTCTTTCTCAGAATTGCAATTTCATTGGATGCCTTAGCTCTATTCGGTCAGGTAGCTTATGACCTGAGACTGTCTCAGAGTGATTATTTCCTTTCAAAAAATCTGAGTTTTGATCACCCTCACTTAATTGCTAAGTTAAAGTCATTCTTTCAATGATGAGTTATCACATCTGGTATTTTAGGTGTAAATCAAATGTAATTTCAGATTTATTCTCTCCGACCTCAAGGACCAGTGCTAGGCAACGTGATGTTTACTGAAAATCACAGAAGTGAATAACTCTAATACAAAATGCACTCTGCTCTTCTGGCGCAAATATAATTCCTCGCTGCAATAATTGCACACTTGAAGGAGTAAAGCTGTGTTCACCTTGATGAATGCTGTTTAAGTATTTGACGCAGAATCGGGAGTTGAATTATGTTGAAAGATCGTACTCAAAAATCACTAGTTTTAACAGACATCCTTTTTTCACGAATAATTATAGTGCAGCCTGGACTTGTAACAATGGTCAGTTTGTACTTTCATAATTCGATAATCTTTCTTGCCAGTTTTATGAGCTTTCTGTCTGGTGGTTTTGCCTTTCCTGCAAACTGACTGCTGTGAATGTTTTCCGTGTAAGTAAAATGTAACAACCACACACTCCTGTCGAGTCTGCGTTGTGAAAGGCACTATAAAAACAAATTGGATTGAAGTGAAAGACAGACTGCATTGCACAATTTGCTATAAGCGAGGCACCTGCAGGGTCACCTGCTGTAGTCATAGATATAAAAGAGAGTGCAACAGGAAGTTATACTTTGGAGTGACATTTTAATGACAGCTGTTGCATTTTAAAATGGAAGCATGTGGCTCAGACTTAAAGGGACACAGAGACGAGGTATGTAAACTGTGAAATTCATACGGGAAAGCAACAGCATCAGATAGGAAGGTATCAGATAGGTATCAGTAATAATGCACATGGAATCCAGAAGGAATTTACAAAATAGTTCCGTTCTGTCATCTTCAGTAGGGATAAAAAGCACTTTTAAGCAAATAATAAGCGATTAAAGCAATACAGAAGAGCTTCGTTTATGTCTTCATGTTTTATTCTTTTGGATTTCATTTGTACACTTTATTTTCTGTGCTAGTATGGGTGAATAACTGAATAATTTTACTCACTGGTAATCCGAGCAGCATACTGAATAGTTTTTTTAAGGGGAACCTCAAAGTGCCGTGGCACAGGTGGTGAATTTGAAATTTGAAACGTGAAACATGAACACCACAGATGACTGCGGACCAAAGACTCAAGGCTGCAGCAGGACCTGCTGGGCCTGTCACCGCTAACCTCATCTTTGGATCGCGGACCTGGACGTTCACAACAACATTCATAGCCTTCAGGTGCTCTGGAGCTACGTTTAGCAAACAAAAACATTCAACTCAGCTAACCAGGACCCAATCCAAGTGAGTACGTGGTCTGCCAATGATGGAAAGCTGAACGTTATATTTGAATTGACATTTATTTACTTAGGAGGTCCTTTTGTCCTAAGTGATGTATAGCGAGTGGAGGGATATAACACCAAAATATAACAGATAAGGTAGTACTTATAACTAAGTGCAGCTAGGCTGGTTGTCCAGTAAGGGAGCATTAATGAGTGCAAGCTAGCATTGGACCAAGACGAAATAATATGGTAAGTACTATTTTATCATATTATCACAAGACAACAATTCCAGTGATTTTTCAGTGATTAGAATAATTGCATATAGCCATATTGCATGTCGCCTTGCATGTATTGGCCATATTTTGTTAGTATCTCCATTTTTTTAATAATTATTTCAAATTAATCTATAAATTAAGCAAATTTATTTAGTCTAATGTACACAGTCTAGAGTCTACAGTTGGTTTATTATGCAGGTGCACACACACTTGGGAATTTACGGCACACGGACCGCAGGTATTGCTTAAAAAATATACAGTGCCAAGTTAAAGCGAAGTGTCTGGAGTAAAAAAATCAGGGCAAGACTGGAGCACATTTTAAATTGGTGACCACTGATGCAAAATGGAATATTAATGATTCATGCTAATGAGGTCATTGACAGCTCACCTACGTCGAACTGCAAGGCCAAGAGAGAAGGGCAAATTCTGAAACAAGAAAATTAGCTTCATTACGACTGTGTAACTGAGATAATTACATGTGTTCTTTGCAAAAGCTGGCATACTAATATTCTATTAGCATGACTTAAACATGAATATTTATGTTGGGTTCTCCTGCTGAAAAAATGGCTCACATGTAACAGTATAAAGGACTGCATTACTATTAATACCCCTGAGAATATCGAACAAGCCAGGGGTCGTACGAGAGCTGAAGAAGGTGATGGTAACAAGGGCAGAGGTTCATGTCATCTAAAGTGTTTTGCTGTTTTTTTTTCCTCTGCTTTTTAAAATATTTATGTACCTATGCTATACTGGTTAAAGATAAATAAATAAGGCTCTTTGAATAAAGGCAGCCTTATAACTTCTGAATAATGCAATCCTGATTATAGTAGTTAAGCGCTGCCATCACACTGAGCAATTGTAATGGAACAAAATCACACAACTGGTTACTTAAATGGCACTGGGTGTGTTAGAAGGCAGCTTGCTGGTAACTGCTGAGGACAGAGACACAAACAGTTGGAAGAATACATGCCTACCGACAATGTTTTAGATGTACAAGGCAGTGCAATGCAAAATTTATGCATTACAGGGGCAGGGGTTCTCTCCTGCTGGTTAATTAAAACCGAGTGTCATTTGGTGCAAATGCGGAAAAGGCCATTCTGTAGGATCACTGAGGTCCTTCAACCTGTCCAGTGAATTCTGTGCTGTCTCCAAGCCTGAGAAGGTGTCCTCCGCCGCTGGCTCCAAGTAGCATGGACATGCTAAACTCAGGCGCGATCCACTGCCCTTTCACGTGGCAGACACGTGACCTGCACCGAAATGCTTAATTCTGAAGAGTACCTTCCCTCCTGTTCACACCACATAGCTGTCAGAGTTTAAATCACTTTAGACGCGTGTTCTTCTTCTTCAGAGAAAATAAAACTATTTCATGCATTAGCTTAGTACTGACTCAGAGAAGGGATCAAAGCACAGCTTTTTTTTTTAATCAGAACCTCAGGTAAGCTTGATGACAAGCTTGACTTTTTATAAAGACTTTTTATTTGAACCCAGACGTTCGGTACAGCGCTGTGTCGAATTGGAGCAGATATGAGGAGTCAACTCACCTTTGCTGTAAGGAACAATTCCAGTGTTTTGTTCCTACCTTGATTCTGTCTCAGTTTGAAATAGTATGAAAGGCTTCTGTATGACAATAGTCTGCCCAGTGTTGCAGAGCAAAGTGAAATATTACAGTACATCACATGTCTAGCTGAACGCAGTTATCTTGATATAAGGAATTCTTTTAAAAAGGCCCTTCTGTCTTGAAAACAATAGCATACAGGAAATTTTTAACTTACTTAGTAACTTTTTAAAGTCTATGTAAGTGTTTCTAGGGGGGCTCTGGGGCAACTGCTGTCATTGTATAATGCGTGTATTTGGTTTCTCCTAAGCTTTCAGAGGGAATTTTTCTTTGCCACTGTCACCCTTGGCTTACTCTCTGGGGACCTTGGGCCCGGGGATCTATGAAGCGTTTTGTGACAATACTCCCCGTTAAAAGCTCTATATAAACTAAAGTGAATTGAACTGAACTGAATTAGGGTTTGAATTCCACTCTGTGCTATATGTTTTCTGGGGTTCTCCTCCTGGGGTGTGTGCATGGGGTTTGTTCTCCCAGTTCAAAAACATGCAGTGAGGCTACTTGGTATCTCTAAAGTGACTATACAGTGCGTGCGCACGCGCGCGTGTGTGTGTGTGTGTGTGTGTGTGTGTGTGTGTGTGTGTGCATGTCCTGTGTTGCCCCTTGTGGGCTGTGATGGACTGGCATCCCATCCAGGGTGTACCCCAGCCCTGTGCCCTCTGCTGCCTGGGATAGGCTTAGACAAAGACCAGGATAAGCACTTAGACGAAAGATAGATACACATATAGATGAACATTATGTAACAGCTTTAGCAATATTGTGATGTGCAATGTTATACCACTTTAGAAAGTTTCAGGGAAAGACAAATTGCTTTGCAATGGCACACTGCATTATGTTTGTTATTAGCTCCACAAGCAGTGAGCTGAGCCCTGTCTCTGGGCCTATCCCACATTGCCTGCCTCCTGTCATGGCATCGGTGTGAGGCATACCCTTTCCTTCCAGAAATGTCTGATGGATAAACCGCAGCCAAGTTGTCTTCAGACAAACAGCCCCAGGCCTCACCTCTGCCGGAGACATCTCACATCCTGTTATTTGTTACTTCGTTCAGCTGACATCTTACTAACATGTCCCGTCAGATGCCATCGGTTTACCAATCTATGGCCAAAATCTTTCCTCAGACACCCCCCCGCTCCCCAAATCTTTTGCCCAGCTGAGACACTGTGCCACATTTAATGTTCTTGCAGTACCAGTTAACCTTCAGCCTTTGATTTTCTAGTTCTGCGGTCGTCTGTGGTCAACATTTGCCGGATGGCCAAATAACACTGTGGATGGCAGATGTAAGCGCTATGGCCAACACAGGCCACCGAACCAGAATCATCTAAAAGCTGGGCGTCTAGCGCAAAACCTCCCCACAATAGTGGAGGCTATTACAGAAGCTAAGGGAGGATCAGCATCCTGTTTATACCCTTTGTTTTCAAATCAGATGTTGCACAGGAAGTTGTTGACATACTTTTGGCCATGCAGTGAAGGTTTTCAATGCGCTGTAAGCATTCATCATCATCGTCATCATCATCATCATTATTATTATTATTATTTTTCCCTGATGAGGTTTACATTTTGGCTTCTGTGAGGAAGTAGAAATTCAGCAACAAGTAGTTTGAAGGTTGTTGGGCGTTCATAGAGTGCACTGGCCTTTTAAAAATGTGATTTATCCAAATCAGAGATTTCATATTCAGGCCGAATGAATTATAATCAGATTCTTAAGCAGAGTAATAGACACATGCACTATTTTTCTATTTTGGTTTTTATTCATTGAACCGCACTAATGATGAATGTTTGAGAATATGCAATAGATAGTGAAAATATTCTGCAAACAATTCATTTTGACAAGAAGCAATCGATTCTGCTTTGAAGATTAGCAGCATTGGCAGAAAAACGAATCAAGGTAAGAAACCTTTTGGAACAAATCTGTTTGACAATTTTTTTGAGGAAGTTATTAAAGAAATCACTGTCTTGAGACTTTTAATTCCCTTTATTTAAAAGATTTTTGGTCATTCTTCAGTGCTTAAAAATGGTCAGTTTTGTAACTTCAGAAGTAAAGCTGGAGTCAAGTAAGCCAGGACTTGAGGTTGTAGCATAATTTTCCTGCCTCCGGTTGGATAATGAACTACTTTGAAGTCAAGTCAAGTCAATTGGACTTCATTGTCATACCGTCCATACTCAGGGGTACAGTGGCACGAGATAACATTCCGCCACAGTGTGACATACAGGCCACAAATGAAACAGACACGAAATTTGATGGTGCAAAACACAGGGCAGTACAAAACAAGGCAGGGATTGGACTGAAGACTTTGTTATATGTACATATGACAAATTATTGTCAAATGAATAACAATAGAACAACATCAAAGTAGAGTCTGTAAACCAACAATAAATAGAAAGTAAATAAAGTGACTAGTGCCTATGACGTATGGATATTACAGGGTCTGGTAGGTTGTTGGGGGGAAGAGGGGTGTTGAATGTAATTACACCTTCGGGGAGGACGCGGTTGATGAACGTGGTGGAACTGGCTTGGATGTTCTGGAATCTGGTATCGTCTGCAGATGTGAGCAAGACAATACAGATGCACGAATCACCTCTTCAAGTCTTGTTGAACACCGAAGAATTTCTGTTCATGCACAGGATGATAAGTAGATCTAGTTGAATTGCTATAATCAGAGATGCTGTTGTGAAACCATGTTTCCATAACGATAAGAACACTGCAGTCTCACATGTCAAGTTGACAGTCAATTGTAGTCTGAGGTGGTCCACTTTATTGTCCAATGAGTGAATATAGAAAGTAGTATGAAGCCTAGCTGGACTGTTCAGGAGTCTGTTACTGGTGCTGACTTGCTAACTGTGCTACCGGTACCTCTTACACTGCTCATGGGGCCTCCTCAATCGAACAGCTGTGGCAGGCAACACCCTGGTCTTTCAGCCTGGTGTACCTAGCAAACTGGCACAAGGGAGTGGCTCCGCCAGGCATTTCTTTCGACATCCAAAAGGGTCCTGCGGTTATTAAAATGTTTACAGGGGTGCAGGAATGCATGTCAGTCTAGGTGTAGAACAAACAAGACGAACAGACATTTCCAGCTGCCTTTTGTTGGCTATCATGTACATAAGTAGCTGTTAGCTCGATGAAAGACCACACATTTAGGAATCTTTTTCCTTTTTATTAGCTAAAAAAAAAAACACATCTGCTGTCCTTTATTTTCACTTCTAGCCAGTAAAAAAGTCCAACCTTTCAGTCATCGGTAGCTATGGAGCGTTTCCAACCTTTCAGTCATCGGTAGCTATGGAGCATTTCCAACCTTTCAGTCATCGCTAGCTATGGAGCATTTCCAACCTTTCAGTCATCGCTAGCTATGGAGCATTTCCAACCTTTCAGTCATCGGTAGCTATGGAGCGTTTCCCACCTTTCAGTCATCGGTAGCTATGGAGCATTTCCAACCTTTCAGTCATCGGTAGCTATGGAGCGTCTCCCACCTTTCAGTCATCGGTAGCTATGGAGCGTCTCCCACCTTTCAGTCATCGGTAGCTATGGAGCGTCTCCAATTTCCCCACAATTCACGGGAGTCTATGCTACTGTGACTCAGCTCCGCTTCCACTGTGATACCCCAGTAACAGGGCTTGCCTGCCTGGTATTCATGCAGACTTTGATTACATCCCGTGGGACTGTGTAACCCCTTAAATTGAAAATTGCTGCCCACAAAGCGCAAGTGAAGAAAAAAAAAAACTGTCACCGAATGCCTCAGATTCGACGGCTAAAAGCTTTCTGCAAACGCATGAGTCTTACTACCCATCAGAGTGCATCGCCGTCTTTCCAGGAATGAAACAACACCTAAATGCTCGAAAATCAGAAACAGGTCTGAAAATCAAGCACTGCAGGGGACAGAAGTACTGTTTAGCACATCTTCCAGCACTGGGCCATGCTTGTCTTGAACCAGGAAAGGGCTTGTTTTTCTACGTTTGTTTAAATTTTGTCTCCTGGGAGCCCTGTTTTAGGCTTTGGTGAAAAAAGGTGCAGCACAATTTGTCCATGTCTCAGAGCTTTCATTCCTCAATCTTCTAACCACTTATCCAATATAGTTTTGTGTGTGTCTATGGGTGTGTGTGTGGGGGGGGGCACAAGGTAGGCATCTAATCTGGACAGAATGCAAATCCAATGCACATTATTGTGCCTTGTACAAATAATATAACAGATATTCCCATGTGATCTTTTATGGCAATACAGGCATTGGAGAGCAATGGAACTAGACTCCTAATGAGAGGAACAGGATTCACTGACTCTCTGCATGTTTTCTGTGGCAGCCTCACAGTAAGGAGTGTGGTAATAAGTGAGCTTGCAGACACTCAGATCAAAGAGCTGAGATGGGAAGAAGAATGAGGAGATGTCTGGGCAGCTGTGGGACACTCCACTTTGTTGCGCTCAAATTTCAACCATTGCTGATTGGTCTGTAGGAGGCTACCATATTAGTTTACCTGGAGTTCATGGGGGAAGGCACATCTTTACAGAAAAACTGGCGTTTTCACAATATTTCTCAGGCTGATGACACACCCTTCCAGAACACTATATCTGGATTTACTTTAATAACGAAAAAGCCTTCTTAACAGTTTTTTATTGTCATAATCCCCCCAAACTATGTTGCAGTATTCCTGACAAACGTGCTAAACCTGAATCGCTGCAGTAAAACATCCAGTTGTTTTAAAGGATAAAGCAAGACGCTGGTCAGGTTAAAAGTGTCTGCGTACGTGCTTCGAAGACACCAGAGATGTTTTAGTTAAAACTGTGGAGCTATTAATATAAATAATAGTTAGGGGGCTTAATAAAACTTTGGAGTTATAAAATATTATACAAAGTAATGCACTGAATAGGAATATGCTATAAATATTGGCTGTGTGTTCTTTCTACTGAAGGAAAGTAGGTTAATTTCTTAGTGGAGCCATATTTTAGGAAAGAGTGTTCTTTTAAAACAAGGATGTAACAAGTGCTCATTGATTACCTGACTGGGCATACTTTTTTGTGATGCCTAAATTTTATGTATTTTAAATTGGGCATATGATAAAATAATCATGATTTAGTGCTTGATTATGAAATTACTAATATCACAGGTGTAAATGTGGATTTGCTGACTATCTATAAGGAAAATCAAAAATGTCTCTACCAACTTTTACCCAAGTATAACTAAAACAATTGTTTGGAATTGTTTTGGTGCCCGATGAACTTTAAAGCTAAACCTGCTCCCCTGACTACTACAATGACTTGCTGTTGATCAGTAAAGGTAACGCTCAATGTTCATATTTTTGGAAAGTCCTGCTGGGACCAACCTGTGCCATTGTGGTAGACTCTCATCATGAATGGGTGGACCTGGTTTGCGAGGGCGGCCAAGTGACCTGAAGCGATCAGTAGACCTGCTTCTGGTCAGTATGTACCTGTCCTTTTATTTTCCCATTCTCAGTTCTACCTTAATAGGTGCACCATCTTGCTGCAGGGAAGAGCCAGTTGTTCTACTAGGGGATAGATTGAATGTTGTGGCTGATCGGTGTTTAAAATACTTAGCGGTTTTATATATAGCCCTTTTTGTACGCTTGACTTTATATTTAGTTATATATTTATTTAAGTCAGATAACTGTTTTGTTTTTCAAAGATATGTTGAAAAGTTTTGTTCTTATTGCAGGCGTGGGCTTTTAAGTTAAAATGTCAAATCAAATATATCTCTGAGAAGCTTTTCCTATTTTTTATATAATGGATGACAAACAAGGGAAACTATTTCAAATATTAAATCGGAATCTACATTTTCTTTAGAAGTATGGCTTACATGGTCCTGCCTATTCTTACAGAAAAAATTTTTCTCCAGGCAAGCAAGACAGTTATTGTATCTAGTAGGGCCTCATTCACTATAAAACATTTTTTTTAGAAATTATATTTTTCATAACTGTAACTGGTGAATTCGTATGATTCATGGCTTGCAATTTCCAGGCGATAATCGTCTAATGTCCCTAATGTTAATCTTTTATCATGCAGTATTTAAAAGGACATAAAAAGGAAATTGCCTAATTTGCCCATTAACAGACTGTCAAATCAGAAGACATTAAACTATTAAGGATGTAGAATGAACAACTGTTCATCTATTTGTGAGTCAAATAAAATATAGCAAAGATACACTCTTAGCCAGAAGTATTTAAACAATGCCTTTTCAGGAGTGTGAAAAAAATACCTTGAGCAAGCACTGGATACATTTACCCAGTAGTTTATTAATAATTTATTAGTAATTTAAACTTATGCTTAGTCACCTTACTGTTTGCAATGTCTTTTGCTCCAAATAATCTCACCTTAATAAAATTCCATTAAATGCGTTGCTAACTCCCATACCTTCATCATACAAGCATCTGAACAAATTTGTACCATGTCACAGATAACGTAGTGTTCTTAGTAATGCATTGCATATTCAAAACGACTTGATGAATGGACCATCAAATATTGACCCCAAATGGGAATTTCAAGAAAACGCTAAGAAAGGAGAGTGGGATTCAAACTCTCATGTGCAGAGCCCAGAGAGTCAGCAGTCTGCCACTTCAACTACGTGGCGGTCTCACCTGCCTTAGAAATCATATCAACATATGGTAAATCAGTTTTTAACATGCAGAGAAACTGGAAAAAAAAAAACTTGGCACCTTCTATTTCTGTACCTAGCTATAGAGCCTACAAATATATCATGTGCAGGAAGCTACTGGATGGCTCGTGAATTGTTCTGAATTATTGACTGCAATTGAAAGACATATTTGAAATAATTTCAGTTATGCTTGCATGTAAAAATGGGAACTTTCAGGCACATTTCGCTTGACAGCCAATAAGGCCAGAGGAGATTTTTGGCCAAGCTTTGAGTCATGCATCTGAGGTTTTTGATATTGCAGATTATTTGATAGGGTAAGATAGGACTTTGTTGGTCCCCTGGGGGAGGATTTTGTTATCCTGCAGCATTGAAAAAATAAATAACTCACAATATATAAACATGAAATAAATAAATACATAAAGTGCAAGATCCCATGTAGGGGGGGTTTCCTGAAAGTGGGCTTAACATATCCTATAGCTAATTCTGAGTTCTGACTGGGGGTAACTGAAAACCCAACTTCAGGATTTGTTGATTCCCTGATTGCCCCAAATTTGTCCAATCAGAATTCATTTAGAGGGTGCCTGAAATGCTCCGCCTGTTGCCTGTACTGCTATGAAATGAAACTTTATTTACTATTTGTGTATATTATATTGTATTTACTATTTGTATATATTAGTATTGCATATATTTGTGTATTGGAATGCAGCGTTTTCACAAACTTTGTGAGTAGGCTCTGTGGGAGTAGGCTCTGTGTGCCAGCTACAGGATAGCATCTTCCACATCTATATGTGCTGATTGTAGGTAGTCTTTCAGAAGTGGTCTGTGGCATGTCAGTGCCACTGGTCTATAGTTAATAGGGATGATTGAGCAGCTCCTCTTAGGCATAGGGATCATGTAGGGTGGGCTTTTACAGTTGTATGGACAGGTTAAACGCATTGATAAACATCTTTCATTTGGAGGCTTATGCCATCAGGGTTCACTCCACTGCCCAAACTTAGCTATGGTAAGCCAAGTTTTCGTCAAGCAGAGCATACTAAGACTTGAGTCGCTTAAGATATCATTAATAAGCAGTGCCTTTGGG
>JAACJT020000086.1:16715611-16748165 GCA_009936485.2 Gymnarchus niloticus | reverse complement strand
TGATGCAGAACCGTCAATAACTGGGACAAGGAGTTGTACTATCTATCTATCTATCTATCTATCTATCTATCTATCTACAGGATATTTCACTCTGAACCAACCACCCATGTAGCCTCACACAATGTTTCTTTGTCAGTTTAAGGAACCTGTCCTCTCAGCACTGGAACAATCATTCTTTCATCTTGTCTCCTGTCAGTGCAGGTCCCTGCATACCGTTCAAGAGTCTTCACACCGTTGTCAGTCCTATGGTATTGTAGGCATCTAATCCATGTTGAACTGTCTTCTTGCGCCTTGGGTTCCCTGGGCTCCAGAACGCCATGGTCCTAACCCGGATGTATGGTTGGAAGATGGATGGATGGATGGATGGATGGTTAATGTTGTAGGGTTAATTTTCTTGGCATGGGCATTTCTTACTCATTCCATTAGCAGGCGGTTGTTGCAGTATGACACATTGGAGTGATCATCCACATACCATGGTGTAGGCGACTTCATTGACAACAAGTCAGCAAATAAACAGAGCACATTTTTTCATTTGGTGTTTGGGTTTCAAGAACTTAGTTCATCTCTGTGAACATATGAAGAGTATAGCTTCTAACTGCAGTCTTGGCATCCATCAAATCAAAATGAACGTTAGCAACTACGATGGGTGGGCACCCCATCCAGGGTGTCCCCTGCCTTGTGACCTAAGACAGCCTAGGATAGGCTCCAGGCCCCCTGCAACACTGAATATGGTGAAACAGTATAGAAAATGGATGGATAGATGTCAGCAATTCATAGGGACATGTTCCTCTTTAATTATTCAGTGTATGGCTGGGTAGCCATCATAGCTGAACCAATTACATGTCAATCAACATGGAAAAATATACATTTATTTGTAATGAGCTAGCTATTTTATTTTGAAAATTTCCATTTTTTTTGTGAAGGTTAAGAAGGTACACGAAAACATCTTGTACAAAAAGTTCATCCCTAAGACAAAAAAAAACTTTTGAAGACATGTGGCTTACAACGCATATGACACAAGGTGGACTTTAAGGAACTCTTTTCTAAAGAAGCATTTATGAGTCAGCTGTCTTGTTTTATCAGAACACAATGGGCAGGACAGACAAAGACCTTTGTGCTGTTGTGAAGCAGAAATCCCTTAGTAGCTTGTGAATTACATTTGTAATAGCAGGTCATTCTAATGAAATGAACTTTAATGAGGGTGATGGAGTTTCATGACATTACTTTTGGATGATAATATTGACAGGAAAAAGTAAAAATAATGGATGGGCGAATGGGAAGAGACTTGTACTTCCATCCCTAGGCAACATTTAGGGTCGCTGCTCTAACTAGCATGACATCAGTTAAACTATGCCTTGGGTTTGCAGAAACACACGTGACCTTATGTACCTCAGAATTTCCATGGATAAACTGATCATGTTTGGGGTAAACGCAAAGACGGTTTAATTTATGGAACAGAATTTCAAACATGAAGCAATTCTAAATGCTTAATACAACACATGAAAAACATAAAATAAGAAATAAAAGCATCAGGACATTTGCAACATAAAGAATTTGAACAACTACTTAAACAAAATAACATAAAACATATGAAATAAAAACAAGCATAATAAAGTAAGAACAGCAAAAAAGAAAAGGTTTTTATTCTGATTCAAAAACGGCTAAGGTGGGTGCACCCACGGTCCTCAGAGACCCAGCTCTAACAGTGGGACATGTCCCGGCCGAAAGCCGTTTCACCATTTTGAGTAAACATGCGTGTTTCAGCGCCGTCACACCCGCCGTGTTGTCACCGTTCAAGAGGAACCGTGCAAATTGCCAGAGTAGCCTTTGGCATGCATCTTTGTAAACTCTACAAAGATAAATGAGATCTCAGCAATTTCAAGGCTCAGTACTCAATATAATAAACTTTTATATCAGTACATTACACACACATACGTACATAATACATATATATATATATATATATATATAGTTGACAAATTAGGCATTATAATCGTGCTAATTAAATACACGGTCAAGTGACTGTACATACTTTCCTGGCATAAATGGAGCCAATGGCAGACTTTAAAAAATTGAACTTAATCAAGCATACTTTTGTAGATTTATAGTATGATATTCATGATTTTGGCATGAATCTGGCCGGCAAATATGATACTGAGATTATGTATCATAGAAACAGACTGTCAATTTTTTCTATTGTTTTCCATGTGAGTTGTGTTTCCATCCATCCGTCCGTCCATCCATCCATCCATCCATCTTCAAGCGATTATCCTAGTCAGGGTTGCAGTGGACTGTCTTTAAACACGTCTACAAAATATAACAAAACAGCCACTGACTACAAGTCTGAAGAACTCAAAAATAAATATTTTTCATATGAATATTATTTTCGCAACTATTCCAGCACAGGAACAGTAGTAAAGCCATAATAAAGATATATAACATAAACAGTCGTTTACCATATGAAAATAATTACTGAGTGATGTCTGAAATGATTTTATGTACTCGTTATGATACCTAAAAAGCAGGTTAGCATTCTAAGCTGATATTGGAGCTGCCGAGTGTACATAGCCTGCCGGGAAACAAGGTGCAGATGCAGCAAATATCATTAACTGCACGGTTTCGCATCTGTATGATACGAATGGGATAATTCATGTGTACAAACTGCTTCAAATGGCTGTTCTAATGACAGAGCTGTGAAAGGACAATTATGCTTAAACTGTCTCCTGTTTAATTGCTATTTTTATATCGGATGTTTATGTTTATTATCGTTATATTTCTGTTTATTTTCCTTGTTGTTTACGTTGTGGTAAGAGGTCTTTACAATAGGCATCTGCACCCCAAAAAATGCTCTTTTAAGAGGCAGGATATAGTCTGCAAGTAATTTGGAGGTAACAAAAGTCTAGCTACAAAATAATGATTATGCTGGTGGTGAGAATTCAGGGTAGCACAGTGCCAGAGTCAAAGGTGGGAAAATAAAAATATGGGAGAGATGATTGGGCGGGAAAAAAAAAGAAAAGAAAGATTTTCTGTAAAAGCCTGCTCCAGAATTTAGCGTTCGTCTTTCCCTGGTAATTTACTGTTGTTTTTAATAGAGACAGCATGTGATAAAATGTGCCATAGTTGTTTTAACTGCAAGAACAATGTTCAGATACCAAATATAATTACTATGAGAGGAACTGATTAAAATGTGTAAATTTATTTAGAAAAACTTCACATTGCACTGTACGACATGCTCATGAATTGTTACCATTGCACTGCTCGAAGCGTTATCATGGCATGCGTGAACGCAATTTGACTTTAAAGCAAGCACAGGCCTTTCATCTGTTCCAAAATAAAAGTACCCACCCCTGGTCAGTTGACCTTTATTGTATCAATAATCTTAGCCCAAAAGAGCTGTAAATAAAAAAAGACTATGCCAGTGGTTCACGTAACTTTTCAACAATCAGTTAGATTCTAACAGTTATGTCTTCAATTTTTTTTTTTTTTTACTGGAGTGGGTGTTTATTAATTTTACGTGCCAGTGCTGTTACTGGCAACGTTAAGTGTACTACTTTGCAATGTCAAATGTAAGTTTGATACAATTAAGATGTTTTGGAATTACAGCACTCCTCAGTTTTGCTTCATTACTTGTTGAATCTTGAAATGGAATTACAATCTCCATTAGTGAACACTACAGAGAGCTGGTGGTTCACGGCAAGGTGTCTAATCTCGCTTCAGTAATAGAATCGTTCTTGTTGTGCTTAGCTAACTATTGCTAATGGTGATTGACAAATTAAACGATTATCCAAATCATATCTGCCATCTGAGGTAATCTTGATTTAAAGTAGTAAGCCCTTGCAAAAATAATTTTTATATGGAATTTTGCCAAGAAACTATGTCAACACAAACATTAGTTTTTTTTTTTTTCTGTCTAGTTTACATGTTGCAAATTTTAATACAGAATGACAGTCATGCTGGCTTTTAGTGAATGAACAGATTCTGTATTCAAACCCAAAATTATTAAATGCCCAGAAAGGTGACTGAACTCCATATAACATGGATACAGCATCCATCCATCCATCCATCCATCCATCCATCCGTCAGCTACCTGTTTATCAAGTACAGTGTTGTGCCGGGCTTGGAACTCATCCAGTAAGCACGTCAGCAACAGAACAATTTGGAAACACCACATCCGCTAACTGTGTGTTTTTGGGCTGCTGGAAGATTCAGGAATGCTGGGGGAAAGGGACGCAACACAGGCAGAACACACTAACTCCATACCCACCCTGGATGAATGAGGGCACTGTACTACACGGGCAGACCCTTCAGTTTTACTTAAAAGACTTTAATAAACCATGCTGTCATGCCTACTCTGGAGTACAGCCTTCATAAAGGAAATTGCAATCAAAACATGACTTTAAGTTAATTTTGTTCATCAGCCAATAATTTCACTTACATCAAAAGGGAACTGAACATTCACCTTGAACAGAAAGACAGTGTTTTTCAGAAAAGTCACCTTTCTGACTGCAGATGTTAATTTCTATTGGAAATCTATAGAGTGCGACATTCGATCGCACTGCAAATCATCGAGATGTTACTGATCTCAGTGTCAACACCCCTCGTATGTCCTCTTGGTTGACTTATGTCATTCAATTCCAATGCAGTATTACAAGCATTAGAGACTGAGGATTTCCTCATACTGTTTATAAACCAGAGATTGAGGAAGAGACCAATCTGGGTAATATCCTACTCTTTAATAAATGTGACCGGACAATGTAAATTTGATATCTGCCTGTTCCTTTTTCTATTTTTTTTATTCTTCCATCCTCTAAACACATGTCACAACTTCTCTAAGGATACTCACCCGATAAATGCTCAGCATCTAAGTACATTGCCATCTAGACATGTGGTTCTCAGTACAGGTCTAACCGTCAACTGTGTTTGCTTTAACTGGCACAATTCGAATCACGCTAAAACAAATGCATCAGTGCAGGAATGACTTTGCTCTAAAGCTTTAAAAGTTCTGCGACTGACCTTTACGTATAGTCTTGTGCTCCCCCTCTTCATACCAGCTGAGGTGGCATCAAAAAGGGGCCTGAAATTCTATGCATTTCTTTGTGGTTTCCAAGTTTCTTTGAAGCACTCTTAAAACAAATTACTGTGCATGGAGGGACGGTCCAAACGGCCTTTAACAAACTACAATATTAACAGCTTAAATAAGAAAAGCACATTTAGAACTTCCATAAGTGAGATAAGTGCTGAAATTGCTTTTCGTAAGATGTTTCTCTGTGGGAAGTCACTGGCGTGATTAGTCTTGATGTTGTTGAGTAGAGTGCAGGAGCATTCAGCACCAAGCTCATTGCTGGATTTCTAAGCATTACTGGTTGATTGCGGTAGTTAAAACCAAACAGAAAGTAAGGGTCATAGTTTTGTTTCTGTGGGCTTTTATAAATTTTCTTTTCTTTTTAGTTTTAATGTGCTTACAAGCATTTCATTACCATGGATTCCATCGTTGGCCTCAGTGATTCACTGTGAGATTGAATGCAGTCCAGCTGGAGAGCACTACTGCCTTTCAGCTCCAAGGTCAGGAGATTCGATCCTGACCCATTGTCATATGGCTTTACTCTGGGGGCTCCAGCTTCCTCCAGTGGTACAAAGAAATGGAATTAGGCTAAATGGTGCCTTTAAACTGCCCATCATGTAAGCCAGTATCTGTGCCCTGTGATAGACTGGCACCTCATCCAGGGTGTACCCCAGTCTTGTGCCTTGCGATAGACCAGCATCCCATTCAGGGTGTACTCCCGCCTTGTGCCCTGTGATGGACCAGCATCCTGTTCAGGGTGTACCCCAGCCTTGTGCCCTATGCTTGCTAGGAAAGACTCCCAGTGAGCCTGACCATTGTAAGAGGTTAGAAAATGGATGAATCCATTTCTGATCATCATAACATTTATTGTAATTGTATTTTCACCAAGATCTGTCTGAGACACCAAGCAACAGCTATAGCTTGAATGATACCACTGACAGATTATAGAGTACAAATAAGCAGCTCAAATCAATAAATTGCGACATATACATTCAGAAATATGTAGATTTAAAAAAATTTGATACTGCCTATATATTTAGAGGAACCTGAGTTTTTTATTCATCAAATAGCCTCTAGTTTGCTTACTCTATTACAAATTGATTATGTTCCTTGAAGTTAACACAGATTAAATGCTACTTGAACAGATCAGAATAACAGCTATCGAGTGTATGCAGGGCCTTTTACAAATTAAGCATGTAATTTGCTGCTTCATGTTTGTTTTAGGTGTGCTAAGACCAGGTTAGCCTGCAGTTTGAGATAATCTGCTTTTAAAAGCATTCCTTAAAGGTCAGCACCTCAAAGAAGAGAAACCCACATAAATGCAGTAGATGTTTTCTTGTTTTCTTAAATCCTATCATATCCTGTCCATGGCTATGCAATCATACTTGTGGTTCCTGCTGGTCAATGACATACCATTGAGCGGACATGTGCTGATCTTGAACAGACCTTGTCGTCTATCAGCAGGAGTCTGTAAACTTATCTTATTCAGAACAGGGATGAGGAACGTTAGGATGCTTGTAGAATGTTCACAAAACCAAGTGTTTCGCAGTGCAATGCGTTCAAAGCCTGATACCATCTGGGTAGCATTTCAGTTGCGGAAGTGAGTTATTAGATCTTTGCTAGCATTCCGTGCGTTGATGGACTATCGGTGGAGGTTATTCTGTCACGTTTAACTAGTTAGGCCAACACTACGTGGTCCTGCTGTCTTCTTTCAATTTATATTCAGTCTTTTTTCCTGAGCCCATCTTTTTTCTAGTCACTGACTCAATATTTTTCATTTTATATTGTAGTGGCCCTGATGTGACAGGCAGAGACACCTTGAATTTTAATTGAGGAGCTTTTAATTAAGCTAAACGGTAATTTAAAACATCCACACACGTAAAAGCTAACCTGCCGAAGAACACAAACACAGGGGAAGGGAAAACATACATCACACCAGTCGATTATGGTGGACACTTTAGATACACACAAGAGGGTTCACAGTACAAAACCAAGTATTTCACTACGAAAGACATCCACACGCAACATCTCTGCAGTAAATGATTATCACATCAATAACACAAAGTTACATATGATGCAAATATGTACAGAGCCCAGTGCATGATGGGGATGCACCCTAAAGGCAGCAGCGTTCCCAGGCGACACATTCTGCTTTTTTATTTCTTGCACAACTGTAGACGTTAGTTTCATTGCAACACTTTTGTTTCTCATCAAAGTTTTTTTTCTTCTTCACTCAGGTGACAAGACATAAGATTTGAAATATTGAAGAATTGAATTATTTGAAGAATTTAAGCAGTATGTACAATTGTGCCCTATAGGTGTAAACGGCACTGTAGACTGACTTCTACAGCAACAAAATAAATGTATGCATGCAAAAAAAAAAAAAAAAGAAGAAAAAACAAGCCAAAATATAATGCAATATACACGAATCCACCCACGGCTTTATCATGTAGAGAAGGTCCTCTGATTGGACCATCCAAGACTAAATGGCTTATAAGTTTTCTTTGTGAATCTTCGCTAATTTCCCTACTATCAAAGTGATTGTATAACTCTTTTCATATCATTCCTAGACTGACAAATCTTCGTTATTGGAAAGTACACAAGAAATTCCTTTTGCATTGCTAGTTTAGTTGCTTGGTAACAGCTGTTGTTTTACTGATGTGCACTTGAAGGAGGATGATCCTGGCATAAATGTGATTGCTATATTGTGATAGACGTTATAGAAGCCTGCAGCATCACTCACTATTTGCAGAGCATTCTTTCTTACAAAAATACAACTTATAACACTTATAAATGTGGCAGCTTTTTAAAATAGGTGCCACTTTGGTGGTATATTTTAAGCTCCCCTTTTCTTCTAACTACATTTTTAGGAAACAAAGGGTCTTAAACCAAGGCCAATACGACCCAACACCGTGTGTTACTAACAATACCTTATCTGTTATTTTATGTTTATATATGTGTGCATTTTGGACCTTCCCTGCTTTCCCCAAGCTGCTTAAGAGTTTTGCTCTAAACCGAGCCAGCAACCGCACAAGTCCTTCCAATTACAGGGATCCGTGGTGCCGAGGATGACAAATATACCCTATGGATCATCAGAAGCTGCAGTATACACTTTCTAAGCTTATCTTGCAAGATCCCGGCAAGGTGTTTTTTCGCCGCATCCACTGATGGGACTCGATTTCACATTTGGCTAGATATTCCCTGACTGGGCACCTTACGTCACCTAAGTATATCATTTACAGGTTTAATAACACCAATACAGTAAGCAGTTCCAAGCACGTATGAGCAGAATCTGAAATTTTCATTTAACATGGCGATAGATTAATTGAGAAAGCGTCTTGCCAGTCATGTCCACCTGATGATACACCGCGGTAAAATAATGACTAATGATACTATAAATACAGTGATTTAATCAGAGTAATTGTAAATGAGTCATAGAGGTTTTTAACATTTTTGACATTATAACATCATTAACTAAAAGTAAAAGTGTAAAACACAGGAACAACATGACTTTGTGTGTGTGTGTGTGTGTGTGTGTGTGTGTGTGTGGTGGGTGCTCTACACTCCTGTACTTGTTATGCATTAAAGGCAGTCTGCTGCGTGTTACAGACTAGCAATCGTCCACCTTGTAAGGCTTTATGTTACACTAGTTTTGGTTAGAGAATAAAACTGTAATTTTGAATCTTTCATCTTTGGGCTGCTAGTAAAATCACCCTAATCTGCCATCCAGTCCATATCTCTTGGGTCTGTTGTTGTCCAGGAGAACCAGGTTTCTCACTGAAGTATTCTATTCTCCTTTCTCCTCCTTCTGTGTATGCTACCTGTGCTGACCTATTTTCTTCCATCCTGTGACTGGATGGTTTTCTCACCTCTCTGTGTCAAAAACTAGAAATGCACACCTACCAGTTTTATCTGCAGGTCACACGCTCTATAGTCACCCTGTTATAACTTTTGACCATGCCTTCGTCTGCCTAGAGGGCCTCTGCAGAGTCTGAATGGTTTTCAATTGTCATTGCTTTTGTGCAGTGATTTTTCAAGACATGGAAGCTTTTGAACTTCCCTCTTTCATTTACTTCATATTTCACAGCTTGAGTGGCTCCTCGGGAACCGTTTTGCATACTTCTGTGTGAGATACTGCGTATTATTTCTTCATCTGGAGTTTCGGAAGTTACTAAGTGGTAGGGTGGGAGAGTTGTTTTAACACACTACTTGTAATTAGCCAGGAGTTTGCTGGAGAGCTTGAGCTTACCCTTCGAGGTAACTAGGTTGCTTACCTCCCATTTAGGCAATTTAAACAGTACAATGGTACTTATTGGGTTGCTAAAAGAAACAAACACTAAGTCTTTATACAATGGTTCTTAAATGTATTGTACAATGTGTTATTATATCTTCTAAAAAGATTCAGTTAATGTGGCAGAGGTCATCTGAAAACTGAGACAAGCAAAAACAACCTTCATTTCATCAAGTTGTATTTTGCTGTGGCTATAGACCTCTGTTTAGTTGATTAAGTTGACGATACAACAGTTAGGATGAAAGAGAACTAACCTGAGCCACCTGAGGAGGTCCAAGCTTCTATTGGGCACGTCCATCTTGGCGGAAACCCAAGACACACTTTGGAGCTGGAATCTATTGCTTGTAGAAGGTACAGGAGAGTTTCTCCACTCAGTCTGCCATCATGACCCTCATCAGGAAAAGCTAACAGATGACAATGTGTACAGTAGATGGATGAAATTAAATCATTGAAGAGCTAATAACACAATTTAAAAGATGATATCCTGCAAGCCTGTCAGAATAACAAAAAGTGGCTCACATTTATTATCGTATGTACTGAGTACAGTGAGAAGCTTACTCACGTTTCCTACAGACTTTCAGTTAACAGAAAATCGACAGAAAACAACAGCAGCATCTGACAATGACAACAACAACAGTAAGTAACAGGATATAATTAAGAGTGAACAATAAACAGAACAAAATAATGCAAGATCTGTATAAAAAAACGTGGCAAAAGAGAGTTTGCCAGTGATGTGGTGCAGAGCAGCTGCAGGCGTTTGAGCTTTAAGAAGCTGTATGGCTTGTGGACAGAAACTGTCTCTGAAAATTGTGGTTCGAGCGCTGATGATTCTATGGTGTCTGTCGGAGGAAAGGGTGGAGAAGGGTGGCTGTGCGGGGTGACAGGAGCCCTTGATGGTGCTTGTTACATGTGTACATGTACGCTGCCTGCATTTCTGGGGCATCACGTGTTCAGGGTGTTCAGGAGTGAAGGTGGTCGTGTCCTGGCGAGCTCTGACCAGTCATCACTGCTCTTTGCGGTATCGAGCTGAGCTGTCCCCACAGGACGATGTAATGCCATGCAGTTAGGGTGGACTCCGTCATGCTTCTGTAGAAGCTGGTGAGAGCTGCTGGTGACATCAGGCTCCTCCTCAGGCGTCCGTGTGCCTTCTCAATTCCTGCTGTTCTGTGTTGTGTCCAGATTGTGTCACTTATGACTGTGACTCCCAGGGACTTTAAGCTGCTGACACTCACCACGGCTTTCCTGCCAGTGTAGACGGCAGCACGATTTGATTCCTGCTTCCAGAATTGCCCAGCTGGTTTGTGTCTTTGATGGTGCATGGGGAGGTTTTTTGTCCTGGCAATACACTGTCAGGAACCTAACTTCCTCCCGGTAAGCTGACTCGTTGCTACTGGTGATTCAGCAAACAATGGTGGAATTGCGTGCAAACTTGAGGGAATAGGAGTCGTGTCCGATCACACAGGCATGTGTGAGTATAGGGAGTACGGCAGGGGATTCGTTTAGATGCTTGTGCTGAGGATCAGGACAGCTGAGGCCTTGTTTCCCACTAACACATGCTGTGATCTTGCCAGTGAGAAAGTCTGGAATCCACATGCTGAGTCCTAGTTTGCTGTAACTTGGTAACCAGCATCAAGGGGATCACAGAGTCCGAAACTGAATTACAGTCTATAAAAAGTAGCCTGACGTGGAAGTTTTTATTGTCCAAGTGAGGCAGAGTGGAACGGAGTAGCAGTGAGGTGGCATCCTCTGTAGACCAAATAGTCTGGGACGTTGCTTTTTATATGTCCCATCACTAATATTTCAACGCAATTTATGGCGACGGGGTGGGGGGATACCACTGGGCAGTAACCATTTAGACTGTCCAGAACTTCAGTCTTTTTAAATCAGACGGTGATATTTCCATGAAGGCACCAGCAAGCGTGTCACTGCAGGCTTTCAGAATTAATCCTGAAACACCATCAGGGTGTAAATCTTTTTAAAAGCTCTCCATGCATCACCCTCGAAGCTGGCGTTAGGCTGCACCGGCAGGATCTCTGCTTGCAACATCTACGAGAGCAAAGGGTGCATTCAGGTCATCGTTCGGGTTACCACATTTGGTCATGATCAGCCACGTCCTGTTTGGTTTGCGGTCTGTCAGATTGCGAATGCCTTGCCATATTCACCATGTGCCCTGAGTGCTGGATTACTGTGATTCTAACGTATCCCACTCTTCTACTGCTTTCTGGAAATGGCATGTGCATTTCTCACTCAGCTGTGGATTTCTAGACTACATTTCAACAAACTGAGGACGTCTCCGGAAATCCACTGATCCTCACAATCAGTATTTCTAAATAAAATACATATTTACATGCAGGAAGTTATACATAAATATATAAGCATGACTGGTGTATGAATATGAATCCATATGTTGTTACAATCCTGCAAAAGTTTGTGTTCCCAGAATGAGTTCCTTCTTACAGTAGATCTCTGTAATGCCATAGCTATGGTTTTAATAACTGCATGAACAAAATTTAGGGGCACCGTTCTGTGGAATTTCCATTGTATACCAGTAGACCCCATCCTTTGATTGCAAACCGATTTGTGGATGTCACTGGGGCTCTGGGTAGAGTTCAGATATCATCCATCCATCCATCCATCCATCCATCCATCCATCCATCCATCCATTTGATTCAAGTCCTGTGAGCAAAGTGAGGAAGATGCTGTTAATTATCGTTTTGGCTAAATACCGAAGGGTGTTACGTGATGGAAGGAGCATTGCACTGTATGTGAATTTTATTAAAATCCTTCTTATTTTGGTCCTTACATTTTTGTTTAGGAGTAACAGAATAGAGAAAAGCAGATATGGAGAAGAATGACGTGGACGTTAAATCACAATTACCAGCGCATTTTTAATTAAGTGGCAGTTTCAAGATGTGTGAAGAGGGACATTTGTTTAATTTGTGCTAGTGTGATAGAGAAATAACCTGCCAAAACCATTTTTTTTCAAACAGGATTTTTGCTTATTTTTACATATATTTTGAGCATAAGAAAAGTTAGTATTCAGGATGTGGTCGTTGTGAAAAATTAATATAAATACGTAGTATAAAACAATTGAAGTATTGTATAAATAATTCAAATGATTGTCTAAGTGATTTAGCTTTCAATAAAGTTGGCCATATAGAATAGTTATCCTCTACTTGGTGTCATGCACAATGCTGTACATTTTTTCCTTTACTCCAGATAACAGTGGACACCACGCACAGAATTCCAGTCGCAGATCTTTCTAATTTGATTAATGCCGGCACCTGGAGGCTCGTTAATCACCCATTTACATCAAACTTTATCCTCATTATCAATATCAGCGGAAACGTGAACGGCTGACAGATTAACGATATGGGGAACAGCTGTTGCAGGAGTAAATACGACATCATACTAATCAAGAGTAAAGGGATGGAGAGCAGAAGAACAAAGTTTAAAGGCTAAGTAAACAACGCCTCTTTCAGAAGTGAGTTACTACAGATTACACAGACTGATGACTCCGACCTTTATGTGCATCACAAAAAGCAGCAGATGCAACGACTAGATTATAAATTCGGTTTGCAGATCTATGTAATACGGTTAGCTTATGGCAGTAAAGATGCAATTGTCTGGATTTTCTCTACGTGGTTTTACTGTGCTCACTGAACTTTTACTCACGGAGTATAAATTTTCTTGACGCCCTCCCCATCGTTTTCATCTTCACTGATTTGCTCAGCAAAGGATTTAAAATGTTCTTTCACGTGTTGCCTGCAAATGACTGGCTGAACTACGGCTGTGCTCATTTCTCCGCTGTAGATTGTCTCATGTGGTCTTTGCCTGGGCAAGCCATCATTGTGCATGCCTCTTTCTGCCCAAAGGCTTCCTCCCTTGGCCTGGAGTTCGTCAGGCTATATTCAGTATGTGTCCACCCCCGGAGTGTCTGGATCTTCTCTGGATGCTAAGACATTTTGAAAGTGCTAGATCAATTAATAAAATGTAATATGCCTCATTTTTTACAAGCAGCCTATCACAAAGGATTTTACAGTGCATCAACAGTGAGGATAGAGAAACAAAAACAAAATAAAACATGAGGAAAACACCGCTTCATGCCTTAAGGCATGTTTTACGTAAGCACTCCTATAGTTATGTGTTGTATATAAACTTCCTGGAGTTTTCACCGAGGAGTCGTAAAACCCTGAGAATAGACACTCAGTCTGTCATTAAAAAGGTGTCTCGAGCAGAAGTACGCTAGCAAATTCGTTAACACTTTTCTACTTTATTCAGCGTTAGAGTTAACTATTGGCACGGTGTTATAGTAAAGAGTCACAATTTTTGTTGTATGTCACCTCACTGTGATTAGAGAGTTAAAACCTGTGATTGAATTGGCCAACTACGTTTTTTTTTCCCAGAAGCTCTCTAATAAAATTATCATAATGTGGCCGTTGTTCAGAGTCGATCAATACCGCGCCCAGCGAACCACATGTTTTTTCCCTGCACGTTCACTTGTGTTGATGGGCAAGACCTCTTCTCGTGGAGGAGCGAGGGAGTTGTGGTGATCGTTCCTTCTCGGATGCCCTGGGTGCGCCCGGTGTCCTCAACGGCCTGTTAGGTTGCGTACCACTCTGGCTGGAGCCAGGGTTGCGGGGTTGACTGGCTGATGTGGGTCGTATATCCAGGCGTGGAAGTTAAAATAATCAATCCACAATCAATATGATGTGTAGCTTAGCTGGGAGCGCTAGCTCCCCAGCTTTGGGATGGAACCAAGTGAATAGCTAGGAGATTTGACCTGGAATCGTTTTGATATTCATATTGGTATTGCTTATTTTATTCACAAACACATATCTCTGGATGACTATGACCATGCAAAAAAAAAAAAAATCTGTAACCCCTGTGGTCACCTGACTCAACTTTCCTCGATTGATGGATTGTGGGCCCGCCCCCCTCACGGACACCAAACTGGCAAACCAGTCGCTTCAAACTAAGTGAAGTTGCTAATGTCTGATAATTGGCTAAGGAGGGCATACCCTTTTAGCAAAGAATGATCGTTTCCTATAGAACAGGTGAAGAGAAACGATGGATTCTTAACATACACATGAGGCGACCTTAGGTACGCAGAGAAAAACGTAAGAAACGTCTGAATAAATAAAGACACATAATCAAATAGTTGTGTCATTCTCCTGCTTAACATTACGGATTCAGGCCAGGTTCTCTGGTTTAACCAAACTTAACCGCAGATGTGCATCTTTAGTCTCAATATGTACTGTGTACTTTAAATAATACAGAGTATTGTTGGACGTCAGTCAGCGTGCACCTTCAGATGACGTTTGTTTGGTGGCTACAGTTCGTAGAAAAATGTGGAGATGATGAGACTTATTACGTATGTAGGTTGGGTAGTGTGTTCGTTATAGGAGTAGCTAACATCCCGTGTTAGTTACAAATAATCTGGGTGAAAATGGTTACTCCTGGGAAATGCTCCAAATGAAAATCAGACCTAGACACGTTGAATTTTACCAAATGATCTCATTTTACATAGAACATATAGCCTAAAAAAGTGGAATAATAATGAATTAGAACATATTCTACAAAGCATATTTGGTCAAAACGGAAGAATGAAGACAGAGATTTTGCATTTCTTGATATAAATAAATGAATTTCATAATGCTGGCAGCAGCATAGTGTGATATTACCAAACATGTCTGTATACAGCAGCTTTATTACAATTTGAATATTACCTGAATTTTTACTGTCCTTGCCTTCGCTGAGGAACAGAACCATGTCACCTGGGCTGGACAGGGGTAAAGTTTTTATTTTGGGGGAAAGAAAAAAACAACCCCCCCCCCATCCACACACACTACATCCTACCACTGGATACAGGTCAGGACCAGCCCACCTATTAACAACACCACCTTTCACCTCAGGAAGTCAGCATGGACTAGATTCTGTTCCAGTGCCTAAAATTTGTGATGGGACAAATGAGGCATCAAAACCCACGGTGGGTGGGAGTACCCTGAACTAACCAATCAATTCAATTCAGTTTTATTTATATGGCACTTTTAACAAAGAGCATTGTCACAAAGTGCTTTACGTAGTCCCGGGCCCAGGGTCGCCAGACAGTAAGGCAAAAGAGACAGTGGCAAAGAAAAACTCCCTCGGGATGACGAAACCTTGGGAGGAACCAGACTCTAGGGGAGGCCTATCTGGGGCTGGGCAGGACAGGGTCATTAACACAACTCAATGCAGGTGCTAAATGAGGCTTCAAAACCTGTGGTGAGTGAGTGTATCCTGAACTGACCTAAGAATGTTGGCTGGCTATTTCTCCCATCACTATATAAAATGCCTAAAAGAATAATAATTGTAATAGAAGATCTAACCATTGCTGGTTGTCAAACAGTGGAGCTCTTGAAGTGAATCTTGTAGAAGCAGTCGGTGAAATTCCACCTCAGCAGGAAACAAGGAATGAAAGCCCATTTCATTAGTGACACATTACTGAGCCAAGAGCTTATGTCTAATGCGTATCACTGGGAGTAATGAGTGCTCTGAAAAATACTGCTGTACTTCTGCCTATATAAAATGGAGGGATAGGAAGAGTCACATGACGTCAATTGACTGCTGCCTCATTGGCAGGGAAAAGCTGGCAAGACAACAGCCACTGAATTGGATGCGTGCCACCTTTTAAGTGAGGTTTTAAAAAACTGAATAAATTGTACATTGTGAGTGGCAGGGTGGCACGATGGCTCTGTAGGTGGCGCTGTTGTTTCGCACCGCTAGGGTCGGGGATTTGTGTGTGTGTGTGGAGTTTGCGTGTTCTTCCTGTGGTGCGTGGGTTCGCTCCTGTTAGTCTGGTTTCCCCCTGCAGTCCAGAGATGTGCAGTCAGGCTAATTGGCTGTGCAGTTTGAGTGTGTGTAGTTGTACGTGTCATGTAATGGATTGGCATTCCATACAGAGTGTGTTTCAATTTTCAACTTGTACCTTGTGCTTCCTGCATGGGATAGTCTACAGGCCCATGTGTCACCTGTGTCAGGATAAATGGTTAAAAGATGGATAGATGATAATTGGTAACAGACAATAAACTCCAGAATTAATCTCACCTGCTTTTCATTCTCTACGTGTGGGCAGGAATGGCCGCCATTTTGTCTGTTTTCCACCTAAAAGGAACCGTGGTTTTCTTACCTCCTACAACCCCCCTCAGCAAATGCTGGACTGTGGTTAAATGTTGCCCGTACTGTGGATGATCTCTGCTGCCTACAATGTGATTGAGGCCATGGCACAGGGAACACGAGGACAAAAAATGCGAGTCATTAATCGCCAAAGGAAGAACGCAAAACTGTGAATAGTCAGTATTCAATAAAACTGAGCCAACTCCACCCTATCAAGGAACTTATAAAACAGGGTATGGGATACACAATTAATTTTGACACCTTGTTAACTTTCTGATAGTCTTACACAGTGCAGTGTAGTAAATGTTACATTGACCTGAATAGACCCATGGGGTTTAGACACTGAGATACTTCAGTCCCTGTGAGACTCTTTGATTACCTTCATGTTCAACAGCCTGGCCAGTTCCTCCTGAAATACGGTTTTCTTCTGTTTAGGTAGATGGTAAAGGCAGAGCCTAACCACAACTGCCGCTCAGCTCTCTGAAAGATGCTCAGCGAGGTGTAAGTGACTGAGGATGTTGGGAATCATGTCCAGGGAAAATTGTTGTATTGCCTTTACACGTGCAATTTCTTTCACGTAATCTGTTCACTCGAGGGAACTGAAGATTAGTCGCTCTGGAAAATTCACTTACAATTTCTGGAGGACATAATTACAGAGGGCACATCTCCCCACTCCTATATAATGTACTTCTCAACGTTATACATAATTTTGCACAGGCAAAATTTTCCTAAGCTTCTTTTCTTTATTATCTGCAGTTTATTTTTGAAGGCTCGATTTGGGTTTCACAGTTTGGAGCAGCAATTTGGTGTGACCTTGGCTGTTAAGTATAATTCTCTAAATTCGTTCATTAGAAAAGCCATCGCTGTTCCCGCTGTTTCCAGAATATTCTAAAAGCGCCACACCTTGCCGTGACTGAATGGCACGTGGCGTCTTCACCCCACCGAGCATCCAAGGGCACCTCAGAGAATAAACCTTCCAGCCTCGGCTCAGAGGAAACCCATGTTCTACAAAAACGTTCCTCTGCCCACCCCTCCCCAATCTGTTGTCAACAAGGATGCATTAACAGGAAGCCATTAGTGTAGCTCGTGTCGTAGACAGGGGGTACGGATGTCTGTCACTCCTTGATTCCCACTCACTCTATGACGCTGAGTTACAGTCGGCCCCACGCCCTGCAAACACGCCCCGACACTGTAGCCTGTTTTTTTTTGCGTGCGTGTTTGTCTCCGCCCTCACACCGTTGTCTGCTCTCCTTCCTGCCTGCTGCTGAGCTGCTGTCCTCATTAGAACAGAAAGTCGCCAAACCATTTGTTCCAAGAATAAATCGATTACAAAAAAATGGCAGTTTAAATAAAGCCCACCGGGCTTCAGTTCCTTTCGCAAAACATTCTCCCAATGTTGAACTTTCATGTTATGATTTGTACATTGATCTGACTTATCCAAATAAACCCTAGAGTGTAACTAAGACAACATGGGGTACAAGGCTGGGGTACAGCCTGGATGGGGTGTCAATCCATCACAGGCACAGCCACACAAACAGACATGATGTAGTGTCAATGTAGGGTTGTCAACTCACATAACACCACATGGTTGAATGTAAACACCCCATGTGAACAGAGTGAGGGCAGAATTTAATCTCCCAGCTCTGGAGGTGAGAGGCAACAGTGCTGCCCAGTGTGACCCCCTGCCTCCCCTGTTTGAATGGTGTATTTTATTGTTCTGGAAACTCTTTTGTTTAAAGTTTTAAACTGGCTTGTTAGTCTATACTGACAAATGCTTATGACGCATCTTTAGTTGGCTGCAGCTGGTATGGGGGAGATGGCAGTGCTTCAGTGGAGGGCCCTGTTGCCTCGCACCTCCAGGGTTGGGGGTTCAAATCCCACCTCTGCTGTGTGTGTGGTTCTTCCTGTGCTTTGCCTGCTTCTTTTAGGTACTCTGGTTTCCTCCCGCAGTCCGAAGATGGCATGGGCTAATGGGCGTGTCACACCTGTAGGCAAGTACGCCCTCTGCCTCAAGCTGCCTGGCACAGACTCCATGTGACCCCAGATAGGGCAGATGGATGCAGCTCTCAAGCTCTTAGTCAGACAAATCATCACCAGCTAAAATGATTCTAGAATGACACTCGGATCAGAGCCTAATGTTGCATAGCGAAACCCATATGTCAATTCTAACATTCCTTAGGAAACAAAGCTTACATCTGGAAGGCGAGTAACAGATTTTAATCAAAGTTCTCCTATAACATTAATGGCTACAGCTCTGCTGCAGCGTCCTTCTATTCAGCAGTACAACAATTTAACGTGTCTAATTTATTGTATAACTACTAATGAGTAACACAAACAGTTATGGACAGCAGCTTGCTGCGGGGAGGACGGCGGTGGGCATGTGTGGTTAATTACACTAAACACGGCGATCTGGCAGAGTGCCGGCACTCGTTTTTGGCGCCAGTATAGATGGAGCGGAATCAAGAAAATCATGCCACACGTCCATTGAATACTGGCAGGTAACTAATGTAACAAACAGACGAACACTTTCAGCACAAAAGCGCGTCCTTTTCCCCACTCATGCTCAGAGGAAAGACAATGAACGGTCTGGTGTATGTGCGTTTACTGAGTGGTGCTGATCAAGTATATTTAATTCACGTACTTCGAGCCTGGCTATCTGTATTCTGGATTGTCACAGCTACGCCTCTGGCTTGAGCCCAGTGTTTGTGTAGGGACCTGAGCCACCGAAACAATAAAGCCTATGCACCCTCGTGACTCTGCGTGCACCAGCGTGAGACAACCTTCTGCTCTGAATTCTGAATGGGTGTGCCTGCACACCCCGAGTTACCGCGGCTTCAAAGTGAAGATTCAAGCACCCTGTTTGCATGTCAAGTTTCAATTCAATTCAATTTTATTTATATAGCACCTTTAAGAAAGCCCATTGTCACATAGAGCTTTACATAGTCCCGGACCCAGGGTCCCCAGAGAGTAAGCCAAAGGTGACAGTGGCAAGGAAAAACTCCCTCAGGAGGAAGAAACCTTGGGAGGAGCCAGACTCAAGGGGGAAGCCCATCCTCCTCTAGCAATGGGCAGGACAAATTAATTAATACAAATAAGAACAACAATGTTGAACAGTCAGGAGGACAACAGGGTATTGGAGTTTAATATAGAATGAGTTTCCATATTCTTCCTATGTAGTTTCTCCTCCCCTAAATGCACACTATGTACCGAGTGATTCAGGCATCTCCAGGTAAGGAGATACGGTTTCCAGCTCAGTTACGCTGCCCCAAGGAACCCGGAGAGGTCTGGGTATGTTATTTCTGTAAAACATGACAGGAAGTTTGCGGGGCATTGCAAAACATGGACCAGGCTTTCAGAAGGTTCCATATTCCATATCTGGAAAATAAGAGAGACTGCTTTCTTCAAATGACAAGCTTAGCGCCATCTTTAACAGTGTAGAATGAGCAGCTTGACCCCGGAATATTCCGCGCGTTCTCCAGAAGCTTTGGAGTACGCGTGATAGCCCAGCTCTGGATTTCCGCTCCCGGCGGAATTGCCCACGGACGCGACGATTTGGACTGAGAATGACAAGATTTATGGAGCAAGGCACTATACAGGATACGGATGCTGGTTCTCACGTCTCCAAGGATACTGTCTGATGGATTGTGCCTCAGCTGTGTAGACAATGTGTTCTTGCCTTCAGCAGCTCCTGCATAGTCATGAAGTCGTCGTCAGAGAACAACGCAGGGAGAAATAACCTGCCGTGAATAATTGCAACGTGACGTCAAAAAAAGAGCAAAGCAGTTCAAAAGCGATGCGTGTCCGGCCCTCACGAGAGCGCCGGTCTCGTGGTGGCTTTTCCGTTGCCAGCCTTTTGTTCTTTTTAATGCAGCTTGTACGCCACTGCCAGATTCCAAATATTCAAATGAAAACTCAAAAAGCGGTCATGAATAATGTGCAGAAGATAGATTAGTTGTCATCCATCTGTATCTCCTTTGTCAGATGCCTCCAAACAGCTGTGCAGTGCCTTGGCAGGGACAGTGACACACGGTGGAAGCCGGACCCCGAAGCTGACTTTGTTCCAACGCTCAGTCATGTGTACTAACAAGTTTTGTATCGGTAGTGTGCAGGGTCTGCAATGGACTCAGAGATAGAAACTCTGTTAAAGCACCGGAATATCACTACCAGTTCGATGTTGGATCACCATGCAGGCCAAAAGCGGCCCATGTTTATCACAAATAAACTGCAGTTCCAGTCAGCTCCGTAAGCCGTTGGCACACAAATCATAAAGGTACACAGGAAATTTACATTGAAGTTACAAGTAACTAGATGTTCCACAAAAAAGATACTTAATTATAATAACATTGCTTACATAAGGTTTACTCAGGTTGTTTGGTATACTGTTCTGCTATTACATATGCATGCTAAATTGTACTCTTTGATTGCGTTCGCAAGTTTTTTATTTTTTTTTTAATAATGGGAGGGTGTCAGTCTCCAGCGAGCTGAAAACCGAGGGCAGGCAGTCTCCCTCAACGCACCGGCAAATCTAATTTTCTCAAGATCCAGCCGGCGTCTATTATTATTACTAGTTTTATTATGAAAACTAATTTGGAAATAGAAGGCAGATAATTAAAAAGCTGAGCATCTCCAGTCCCCGTTGTTGTAGCCTCCGGCTCAGATACTTCAGGGCTGAGCTAAGCAAACGCAGGACCGGCCATTTTCAGCGTAATCTTAAATCCGGTTGACCCTTTTTACCGCCTCGCTGAACTTATTGACACCCATTACGTCTCAGAGATTGGGGGACCTTAGGTTCTGTCCAGGCATGAATTTTAACTAATTAATATGCTGACTTCAGGCCCATAAAAAGTACCTGGTTTTAATTATGTGTGGCAACCCACTTAACACTGTCAGTAGATCAACTGGTTAAATCTGTTTGATTTTCCACGCTGAAATTCGGAGACTTTGACGCTGTCAGTAGATCAACTGGTTAAATCTGTTTCATTTTCCATGTTAAAATCTGGAGAGTTTGATTGAGGCACATGAAATTAGATTTATATGTTTTATATACAGTGTATTTCAGGATATGCAATTCGGTGGTGTGTCTTTTATTCTATTTTTCCCATGCATACAGAATTTAAAGGCTTAAATTAAAAACAGCCAATGAAACAAACAGAAACTTTTGCGGCACAGTCACAACTTTCATGTTTTATGCCTGGTGAAATTAACATTGTGTGCAAGGAAAAGTTTGTGAGGGCTGTTTTGTTTAAATTGTGCTCCGAATGCATCTGTCCAGATCACATCACATCATGCAGAATTGGTTTAAATCCCACTTCATCTGCGAGTGGCAGAAGATTAATACAGTGAGAGTCGTTTCAGAGAGTTTCTACAGACAGTGTGTTTTTCAGCATTCTCATCAAAAGTATTGTGCGGGCATTTCGTATCGGTGAAGATGCAACGAAAAGCGTCTTTGTCTTACATACGGACGAACCTCACAGTCGTCTCCGCCGTGATGCTAGGGTGATGCCACAGATCGTTTGTAGCCATCACGTCGTTTTGTCACATTGTGGATGATTTGCACGGCAGACAAATGGCTTCATGAAAAATGTAAGCCGTCGCGCTGTCAGAGCCTGTTAGAGCCTCTATTCAAAGCAGCCAGATCGCTCCCATTTAAATACGCTGATTTTCACCTTGACACACGTTCTTGTCATACGCCTTGTTTTGAGCAGATTGCATCCAGCCCTGAAACCCATGGAGGAAACGGTGACATTTTATAAGAGCCCTCCACGCTAATCCCGCAGCAGTCCAGAGTTGCTGGCTTCAACATTATCCATTATGCCATTGATAACTAATAACAGTTTAACTTTAAGCTCTGCACTGTAATTCATCCAAGGATCTGCTATTCAGTGCTTGTAATACCAAATAGGTGTTTAATTATTCTTAACATGCCGGATGAGGTCTAAGGCAATTATTGGGATTTCAAGGCACATCAGTAAAGGAGAACAGCTTAAGGTTACTCCTGGCTTTTCCTATTTGTCCTTGTCAAAACATATTTTGAGAAGCCTTTAAAGTAACAACTAGATGTAATGTTTCACATGGGGGTACTCAAGCCAAATTACTGAGCCATGGTCCAAAGCTCCAGAATACCTGCCTGCATTACTGAGATGCCTTCATCTATCCAGTAGTTTCATAGGGGTTCCTCAGAGTTCTCCTCCTTGTATATTCTCACCGCATACAGGGAACACCTTTCTGATTTTTCACGCAAACAAATGGTGTTTACTGCTGGCGTTTTTTTTTTTTGCCTTCTTCTCCTGTGAGAAAAAGGTGCGAATGTGTTTTGATATAATTGAGATGCATTACTGTGTGAACTAAACTATCACCAATATTCATTCCATTTGACACGATGCAATGTGAAAACGATCATAACTGTGGTAAAGAGAATTACCGATTACCAACTTCTCGGTCGCTTTTAGTTATTTACCCCTTCGCCGATATGAGCATGTAAAAATCACATATTGACAAAACAAAAAAAATCAAAAATAGAACAATAAAAGATATAAATTCTGACCTCTAAGGACCAACACTGGACCTGCACATGTATGGGATCCTCCTGAATGTTTATTTTTGTAAGTACTGCATTAGTCAAGTCTGTTATAGACTTCAACTGTGACAGATTCGGTCCCCTGTTTACGACACTGTGCCACGTCGGTTTCTTCTGGACATCTTGAATGTCAGACGCGTGCTATTTTGATTCCATTTAAACAAAGGAAATTACTTAATTTTTATGCGAAATGTCACATGAAGGCACGCAGGCGAGGGAGTGTTGATTTGAGATGTGGCAGACTCCCGGCATCTCGAGGGTTGGTGGAAGGGGCTTATGTGCTACCCGACCCTGACATCATGACTGGCTTAACCCCTCCGATATGCAGCGAGCCCGTGACGGCTGTTTTCGGCCATTCTGAAACTTCAGCCCGTATCAGAGGCCATACCCGGCTCAATATGTGTTTGGAAAAGACTATTTTTGCTGCTCATACTGTTGATTTATTTTTCCTTTACTGTAAATGAAGGACACTTTCGGATTTAATGACTGTATTTTACTATACTGTCTGGTGTGAAATTGGGTAATAGTTCAATCTGAAATCTCCTGGGAACTGCTGTTATGTGGCTTTTGTGAGAATTATTATAACAACCTAAGATGTACACCTAAGATAGTGGCCAAGAAAAGGACTCTGGGAGACAGCCTGCTGTGAAACCTGGAAAGCAGAAATAACTTAATGGCATATAGCCAGAAAAGGCTCTGTTGTCTAGGACTCAAACATCATTCTTCCATGAGAGACCTGCAATTTAGTCCTATTGGCTGCAGAATGCATTAGCACACAATGTTTCAACCCACTCAAGAAAGGCCTGAAGACCCATCTATCCCAGGAAGACCCCAGCTAACATAGCTGACCCCAGGCTATGGTGGCTCTGTGAGCAGCACCTCAAAGATTTAAATATTGCCACTTCCCTGGGGATGGAGCCTCACATTCTGCATGTGATCCGCGGGTTTCCTTCAGTGTCGCGTGGAATTGGATCCAATTGCAGCGATGGCAAGAGTCATGAATGGAACTCGCGGCTTAACTGCGGGGAAGGGGAAACAAAGACAGTGAGGGGTGGCACAGGGCAGGACAGGGAACCAAAACAAGTGGCGACTCAGGGCGGAGACACAGAAAATACGGACAGCGCCGGAAACTAAAGACAGTTCAATGATAGAACAGGAAACAAGGGAACTGAGGGGTTCCTATAGGCAGGTGAGGCAGCAGACACACAGGTGTGAGTAATCAGGTTCGGGTGGAACAGGAGCGCCCTCTAGCGGCACCCAAGGGGGAAGGCATGACACCTGTGGTCCAAAAACAATGCGATAAGACTTGAGTGGTATCTGAAATGGGATTGGGTGTGTGAGTGTGTACATATCCAGCATGAGCCCTATGATAGACTGACATCCCATTCTGGGTGACCAGCAATGTCTGTGATAGGCTCCAAAAGCTTTTGCAAACCTGTCCTGAATAAGCAGCCGCACGATGGATGGATGGAATGTATTGTATGGTTCGTCTACCTACCTTTCCATTTTTGTCTGCTATCTTTAGGTTTTGCTGCCTCCAATATAAGCCTTTGCTCTCATCACCCTGAGTTGGTATCATAACGCTGAAATGAAAAATCAGATGCCAGTGTTTCACATGAAATGTTACAGATAAACAAGCAAATGCTTTCATATTTCATTGCATTTCAGAAGTACCTGGTGTGCTGGTATACAGAGGTTTTAATTAAACTCCATCATCTGCTACTTAAATGTTGACATTGTCTCGGTTCCAGTTCTTTTACTAAATCCACAGATCTTATAATTCCATACATTAAGTAAGCTTTTATATTCATTGCTTTATTATTTTTTGCTGAAAATGACCTAATATATAACTTAAGTGCTGTTATTTCAATAAAAACAGAGCAAATGCAGTCACAAGATTGCAGCTTCATTTCTAAGTGATCAGCAGAGCTCCTCTACGTGTCACACATCCAACCGGCGAGCTACACATGACTCGTCAAAGAACCCCCTCCCCAGAATTTGAAACATCTGAACAGTGTTGACGCCTTAATTTAAAGCCTCGCCTGGCTTATGCTGGCTGTGAGGTATTGAGCACTACTGAGTAATATGATCACTGTTCCGGCTTTACTGGGTGTGTGTGTGACTCCTATCTGTTCTCTGTCTACTCGATTTATCGCTCGACGTCTTGGATTTGCTTGCCCTTGTTCACTGACTCCCTGGTCTTCGATTCTCTGCCTGTTGCACTGACTCTGTCTCCAGATTTCCCTCTGACTCTGGATGTATCTGCCCACACTGTACGGTTTTGACCCTGCCTCTTCCTCGACTATGAATGAAAGCTATTCTCCATGCTTAGATCCTACCTGCCATCATTACAGTGTACTTACACAGTATACTTCTAAACTAGTATATATATACAGCGGCTGGCAAACGTGACGAATCCCCCTTAACATTATCAGGCTTGCCTGAATTACAAATGAGACATACGGATATAATTCCTGTCTGAATTTTTATTGCAAACTTATATTCTCTCACAGTGAATATTCACAGGCATAAGCAGTTATCTGACAGCAAATCTTTTAAAGAAAATCAAAGTTAAGTCTATATGTAGTGGAATGGAACTTAATTAATCGTAACTATACAACAGAATTATGCTGGTGACAACAGAAATAGTAGATTTTCATGACTTTTTGAATGCACATAAAAACCCAACCATGATACATATGTCTAACTGGTGTTCTTTTTTGCTTTGAACAGGTGCTAACGTAGCTTTGGGAAGAATGCGAACAAGGAGGATGTGGTTGACTCTGATATAATTCTCAATGATTTGTAAAGTTATGTACATTATTTACGATAAAAACAAAACTTAAATTTCAGACTCATGACCAGCCAGGAAGAGGTGTGCCTGTTAAATGACCAAACACCAACTTTTTTAAACATCATGATCATCTCGCTGCTTCTTCTGCTGTGGGTCGTGGTAGCAGCATGTTGACCGAGTCAAATCAGACGCCTCCTTCCATGGCCACAAAGTCCAGCTCGCTCTGGGGGATCCCCAACTGTTCCCAAATTAGTTCCATCATCGGGCCGAGCCTCCTCTTCAGTCCCCTTCTCTTACCGGGGAGCTTCAGGGTGCGACCCCCCTACAGTCGGAACACACTCTCTGGTCCCCCCTTTTAAAACTCAGGACAACCACCCCAGTTTGCCAGTCCAGAGCTCCTTCACCTGCTGCCCATGCAACGCTGAAGATACACGAACACACTTACAGTACATGCAAAAACATATGCATGCGTCAACCCTGTTTTACTGTCTTGTTTTCCATCCTATATCTTATTTATCTTTTTCAATGCATATGATTCAGCACACATCTCTCACTGGCTGGGGTCCACATTCAGGCTGTCGAAATGGGCAGCGTGTGCTTCTCCTGCCGACATGCTTGCCCTTAGTACCTCTACACAAGGCATAGGGTCTCCTTTATTTTTAAAAATACTATATGGCATGACAGCCCAGCTATCACAAGTTCCATTCTATCACAAATAAAGCAGATCAAACCATTTAAAATAAAGATATACTCTGTTTTCCTATAGGATATTGTATATGGCTGTCAGGAGGAATTACCAAAGAACTTTAATGGGGTGAATGTATTATTTATTTTCAGTCAAAAAGTGTTCTTGTGAGCGCCAGTGTAATTTTTTCAGACTCTTCTTGTTATTAAACCTCTCTTACAATTCTTTGCCACTGGACATAAAAATCAGGGCAATTATTTGAGGAGCCAATGAACCTGAAATCGAGAGGTGGTTCAACGGCAAAACAATGCAGAACAAACCCTGGCTTGAACTGGAATGAATTGCATTGTCTGAAAGGAGTCAATTGCATTGTTTGAAACCTTTCACTGGCTTCCACTGATAATATCCAATTTCTATATGACATTTGCATTTCAATCATAATGCTGCAGGCCCATCGAATTAAAGTTAATAAAGGAGATTCAGCCGAGAAGCACTCAGTCTATCACTAAACTACAGAAACTATTCTCGAAGGAAAAAGCATTTGATGTCCCACAAACCACTGGGGGTCTGTCCATGTATCTCCCAATTTCAGACCTCTGGCAGGTCTCTACTGTTTCTCCCAGTCCATGATGTCCTAATACGGGCTTCACAACCCGCCAGAATGGACAGGTACCCGCGCTCTTTAGCAGATACCAAGAAAGAGTCAAATTAGCAATGGGCTCACTACACACAAGACATGATGACTTGACCGGAATAAAGCTACCTGCTGAAATAAAGCACTCATGCAAAATCTATCCTCATTACCTCATAATACAAGAGGAGCATCATTTAAAGAAAAACAAATAAAATCATGCAAAAATAAATATGTGAACCCTCAGCAGATACGCATACCCTTAAAAACACCTTCACCTCAAATGCTTTTTGACTAAAATATTCCTCTGGCTAATTTTAGGGTAATTGTATTTTCAGGACATTTTATTTATGTAGTGTAATATTAAATACCTGTGCTATGGCATCTATTGCTGTCTTTACCGGAAAACTTCTTTGGTAATGAAATTTGTCACCTCTTCGTAAGATTGGTAAGAAATGGTTTACCGTGAAATCGGAGCGCTTGCTGTTTTAATTTTCCATAGGAATGACATCGTAATGAATGATGACCTTCTTGAGCTCGGCGAGCTAATTACGTTTTTTGTCAGATGTCTTAGCCGGTTGTGATCAGTGGTAGATAGTAAAGACCTACGTATTCAAAACATGTAGACAGTCTGCACACTTTTTCTTATCCAGTAACTTTTGTTGTATTTACGTTCTGAAATACAAGGTATTTATTTTGGCTACATTTTTACACGGTGACCAACACGTTCACAGAATTAATTTAGAATGAGAAGCAAAGAAACCTTGATTGTTAAGCACATTACACTCAAAATTAACTATTGTTAATAAACTTATATATGACCAATTGCTTTCCAGATGATGCCAGATGTTAATTAACCACCACTTGAGTTTGAAATGATTGTGATTCAGCTCCAGTAAGTAGACTCTAGCACTGGCAACCAGGAACATTTCAAATCTTTGGAATAAAATTATAGAAATGCATGAAACAGGATATGGGTATGAACGAAAATCAAAGGTTTGAAACATCCCCTTGGAATTCCATTAAGGATATAATTAATGAATGGAAAGCATATGGCCCTGCTTAGATCAGGGTTTCTCACCGGATTGCGTGAGACAACCAAACCGGGACAAATCAAGGAATCACCAAGCATCTGAAAGGCCTTCTGAAGAAACCACAGGTCTGTTGTAAGAATGGTCAGTAATAACAAGCTCTGCCACTAATACGGGCTGTACAGAGAAATGCTGAAAAGAAAACTCCACAGCCATGTGATGTAATGAAAGCCAGAATGTTTTTCAGTGCAAAATGTCGCGTCTGGCAAAAAGCTGAATCTTAATGGAGGGCATGTCTTCATCAGGGACTGGGATATTTGTGAAAAGCCTGATGGTGGTAAATCTAGAAGAAATCCTTCTTCCCATTGCCGCAAAACTGAAATGGAGGATAGAGATTTACCTTTCAATAAAACAATGAGCTCCACTCAGCAGTGGAGTGGGTGAAGAACTAAAAGGTAAATATCTGTGGGTGATGTGGTCCAAACGCTGCTGTAAAACCTACAGTGACTTGAAGACAGCTGACTACAAAGCATGTTCTGAGTTTGACTGGGTTTGAAAGATTTGGTTAAGAGGAATGGGAAAATTCTCCCAAATCTGGGTGTGCTGTGCTGATGAATTGCCATCCACAAACCCTTATGGCAAAAGTACTTCTCTTCAGCTCTGAAGTGTGCTCATTTTCCTGCTCTGTAATCGGTATTATTTAAATTTGTTTATTTTTACAACACTGAATCTTTTCGTTGAGATTGCATGTGTAGCAATAAGGCTTGTTCATACTTCTTTTTTCTGCGCTCCTTCCCGTTCCACGCACAGGTGAGGGCGTACACCTTTGAGTCCATGCTGTATTTGTCAGGTACACGTTCATTTGTGGTGGGCGGCAGTGATATTCCACCAGACCAGCAGAGGGCACATGTTGTCTATTCTGTCTGAAAAAAGTTTTTAAGTAGGTTAAAATGAAGCTTAAGCAAAAGCGGTAGGAAACAACACGCACACAATAGCAATCGAGAGCGATCTGCTTTGGCTTTCCGTTCTGTTTTCTTGAGAATCAAGTTTAAAATGTGTGGGTGACTCTGCACTTCCTTACATAGCTGCTTTTGATGAACTCTCTTCTTCTATTCCTTCTTCTTCAATATCTGTTCTTTGAAATTCGGCGCATCCATCTACTGGAAATTCATAGCAGTGCCCTAAACTATGCCTTGCAGATGCACAGACGATGCTGAGATGTAATCCCTCCAGTGTGTCCTAGGTCTTCCCTAGGATCCCTGCCTAGTGTGATGCTCAGTGCCCCAGGCTGGACCACCTCAAAGCCCCCCCCCCCGAGAGAAAACCGTAAGCGAATTTGTGGTACCATTGGGGTTAATACTGATTGGTAGTTCAGGATACTCCCATCCACCTTGGGTTTTGAAACCTCATTTGTCCCATCATTACTGTTCAGGGTTCCAGGGTGTCGTTCACCACGCTTGACAAATTTATACTTCTGGACTGAATTTTTTTTACACTTGAACGAAAATGAAAAACATTTCAAACATTGCATTTTTATTTTTTACTTTGAAAGTCAATTATTTCATGCTATGACCTTTTAACGTTTGTCAAAATTAAATTTAGCTGTTGACTTTAAGTTGCAGTCACTTTTAATTTGTTTAAAGCTAAAAATTAATTGTCAAATTAAGTCCATGGAGTACAAGTGAGCAATTTCAGCCATAATGCTGTGCCATGCCTTCCTCTCTCAGAACCAGTGCAAGCAGTGTCAAGATGGTTAGATATTATTAGTGCCTACGTCAAAACACCCTGCAATGCTTTGTCATGTAAACACAGCCTTCTTTGCACGTTCTCTCCTTGTTCTATAAATGCATAGAAATTGTGTGGGAACAAGATACAGAATGTCTGTATTCTGATAATGAGCAGAGGATTCAAGTTCTTTTTCATGTCAATTTCTTTAATTTACATTTTCTTTTTTTGGCAGGAAAGTTCAATTTCTTCACTTGTAACTAATTATGCCAGAGCCGTCCCCAAAAATAATCATTATGCACACTGGCTAAAAACAAAATCTTGTTAAAGTAGCAGGAACTAGTAAGTAAATACATCATAAAATAATGTATGGAAACTACTGATTTTTATTTGTAACGGTTTGCCTTGTTTGTGTTCTTTGGCAGCGCATTTTATAATTAATTTGTCTGGAAGATTATGGCATGGGCAAGGAATTTAATAAGTTTGCAATATGTGCAATGGAGAATATTCATATTTCATAAGGAATAATGCTTAAATATCACTTTTGTAAGGACAAAAAAGCTGGTGTATTTTATTAAACTTGAACAAATACATGTTTCTTGGCAAGACAGTTATTCTCAACGTACAAAATAAATTATTGGTGTATGACAGCTGAATTAGTCGTATCATCTTTACACTGTATATTTATATTCGCCCCCCCTTTAAATTTATAGCCCTTATCTTGTTCTCTGCTGCACTGTGGTCCTGGGGAATGAAATTTTTGTCGCCATACAGTCATGTATAGATGATATGACAATAGAATCCACTTGACTTGACTGCACATTTAACTGTTTTTAATTTAATAATAATCCCAACAAATATTCATTTCTAAGGGCTTGCCCTTAACTACAAGATTCTTGCTTTGTTGTAAGGAGAATTTTGCTTTCTCTAAAAAACACAACATAAAATTTAACTTGTTCGAATTTTTGTGCAGAATAAACTAATTTGCAAGGAGGATTTCAAAAAGTAATCATTAATTTTAATTAACAATTTGTGGATTTGCTGGTAATAGGAATGCCCATAATGATCATTTTAAAGAAAAGCTATGTTGCGTAGCATCTTTAATACTGGGCTGTTGGGTCTTTTATTCTTGGTAATGTATGTACTGTAAGATGTAAACATTAGACCCTGACCATTGCTCTAGACTAGCTTTTGATCAATACCAGCCTCAAATTAATCCTGCTTGCTCAATGCATTTCAATCATTGAGATAAATAACTAAAATTCCTACATCAAAGAATCATAAATGACTATGTCTGTCCTCCTCTGGGCCCTTGTTAGATGCCAAGTGAAGGGGATGCAATGAAATGTTTGTGCTGTGATATATTGGAGATGAGGCACGTCGTCTGTCCCTCCGTCCTTCCCATCAAGTTTCAGGATAAGAAACAAAAAGGGAAGAGTGAATAAAACAGGCTGTTCCCTAATCAGCTTTTTCCTCAGGGGTTGGAAATCAGAGTAAAAAAAAAAAAAAACCATCTACCCTGTCCCTTAACTTGTTTTTTTTTTTTTTTTAATTCAGTTGACAAAGCCCCAGCACACCAAACCACTTTGAAAGAGCAGGAGCCACATTTCAGCGATTCTGCACCTCATTCCATGCAAACAAAAACGGTATGAAATTGCCACAACAAACAAACAAACAAACAAACAAACAAACAAACAAATACGACAGCATGAGATGCTGCAGCCAGACCTTCAGTTTGGCATCATGTTTGCCATTTGCATCAAGCTGTCTTCCTCCTGTCACCAAAACTCCTCTCTATCTCTCCCTTCAGTGTCTTACTTCTGAGTCAATCAACAAATTACCTTGACTGCAGCGTTTGTTTCTTTATGTTCTTCAGCTCTGCTATTCCATATAACAAGCAGACACACTGGATCCCTGTTATGTGCCTTCTGCCCATTTAAGAACAAACAGCAGGACAGCTTCAGGGGCTGCCTATTTCCATACTGACATTTTGGTACGCACATTCAGGCTGGATGGATAGCATCACAGCACAAGTGCATGTTAATGGGTTTTCTTTTGGCCTCATTAAACTCTAGACTGTTGGGCCAGGCTAAGCTTGGCCCCAATGGAACCATTTAACTTCAATTGAGTTTGTTGATTAAAATAAGAAATCGTGTGAGGTCTTTAATTGGCGCCGTCCTGCTAATAACTGGTCAACACTTTGATGCTAAAAGCATAAGCTACCGAACATGAAGACAAAGCCATTTCAGCGCAGTTCAGTGGTTATCCCTGTCACTGCCAGGCTGAGGGTTTGAATTTCACCTCTCTTGGTGTGGTGTTTGCATGTCCTCCCCATGTTCCGTGGGAGTCCTCCATGTGCTCTGGTTTCATCCAAAGACATGCGGCTATGCTAACTGGTGTTTCTGAATTGTCCACAGAGAGTGAATGTGTCTTGTGGTGAACTGGCATCCCGTCCAGGGTGTACCCCACCCTTGTGTCCTGTGGTGAACTGGCATCCCGTCCAGGGCTTACCCCAGCCTTGTGTCCTGTGGTGAACTGGCATCCCGTCCAGGGTGTACCCCACCCTTGTGTCCTGTGGTGAACTGGCATCCCGTCCAGGGCTT
>JAACJT020000086.1:16666439-16700729 GCA_009936485.2 Gymnarchus niloticus | reverse complement strand
ATAACTGTATATTCTGGGGTGAAGTGAAGAGATATTTAAAAATATGTAAACTGACACACTTTGACCAACCTGAAGTCATCGTTTTACACCAACATGAACATGATTTAAACATGATCGTCATTGCCTTTCTAAGACTTTTGCACAGTACTGTAAATACCAAAGAGAGGGCATAAATAGACACATAGCTGGAAACTATTGCCATTTAGTGCGATGTCTATTTTCGTGCTTTATAACAGCACCTGCAGTGTGTGTGCATTTCACAGTCCAAGTTACATTTCTAGAGTATGTCTTCCCATTGAATGTAGAGTTATAATCAGGTTGCCTACTTTTTTTGACACACTGCTTGGAAAGCATCAATGATAACGTGAGCTGAAGTTCTGTGGAAAACATTCTTGAATGTATGAAACAAAGACTAGATTTCCTCCTGTGCCTCTTGTTGGACTGCCACCTGCTGGTTGGAGTCTGGTAACACCCTGCAATGATTGTGCATAAATATCCAAGGACTGATTGATGCGAGATGTGCATTGGATGAAAAACATATTTAAAAACTGAAGGGTTCATTTCGGTCGGCAGAGATTATTAGCTGAGTGGCCTGCCGTGCATTGTCAGACTCACCTTTGAAACATGAACGGGTCGGAGCTTGAGCATAGAAGAGCCTGGCTAATGTTAAACAATGTCATACCATCTTGACTGAAAACTTAAGAGAAGGCACCTCAGGTCAGGGGTCTGGCTTTTTACCCATGACAGTTTGCACAGTGACATCCTCTCTGCGAGTACTCTAATTAGTGGTATTTTTTAAGAGGACACCGTCGAGGTGAGCTCATCTCATGTAAGACGACTGCCCAGTGTGGCTTCACACCCCAGTGGGCTGCTGTATGTGATAGTGACAAAGAGCGAAGGTGCCAAAGTCATGCTCCCAGTGAATTATGACAACGTGCTATATTAAGACCGTGGCTGGTACCAGCAATCAGCCAGTATAAAACTAACACTCCACTTTTAATTAGGATAATGAGAATATTCTGACACCAAGCCGGAACAGAATCACTTGAGAACTCAACAACCACATTTGAAGGCTTCACACTGACTTCTCTGGCTTCTGGACTCCGTGTGCTTTCTGAGTTGCAAGGTGGTCAGATCCAGATTTACTTTTCTTTGTTTAAATGGAAACCAAAGACAAGAATTCTGAAGCTCATAGTTGTTGCCAGTTGTGAATACATTCATTTAAAAAATGTGACTCCATTAAGGAAGACGTACAATAATTCTAAATCCAATATGCCAGATGTACACAGCCTAGCATCATGCCATTCAGCATTTGAAGTCATTATAAAGGTACCATCAAAGGGGGCTATGACTTAGAAAAGTGACGAAGTTTTATTTTCCCATAATGCAATGCGCCACGTGTTTTCTTTGTATGTTCATATGTAAAAGTAATTATTTGCGGTAAATTGAGAAACGTGTCAACAATTGTGAAAGGCGCGTAACCATGAAGACACAAAAATTGATATCAAGGAGAGGAGTCAGCTTTACTTGTGAGTTTTGTCCTTGTGATCGTTGCAGTCAGATAATTCAGACGCATCCGTTTTTCCTCTGACGCGACTGATGGTTTCTGAACCGTTACCAGAAAGATCAAAACATTTGTTAGTGCCTTGCACCTGCTTACCAGCGAAACAACTTACATCACTCTAAACACTTATTTAGATGTATGGCATTATATTTTGTGAAAAATATTTCTTTAAATACACTATATATTCTTAAATACATATTTACTTTTTTGTAATAATTCAAAATGTGAATTTCTGGCCACTCAAACACAGCTGTCTGATTACTAGAATGCTACATTTAAAGACTAGAGATTCATCATTTAGCACAGTATTTGTAAGGAGTGTTTCATTGTGATGATTTCAGTTGTCCCGATTCCCTCCCTTTGGTCCCACAATTCCCAGTCTGCTGAGAGAGCATCACGAGTTGTGTGCTGCAAAGTTAAGCCCACCAGGTTATTTCCACCAGTCTGTTGCCCACTGCCAGTGCCCTCTCCATCTGTTTCCTTGTCCAACCCCACAACGAGAAAATAAGAATGTATAGTGAAAATATGTACAGTCCACCTAACTGAACCTGAGAGATGAGTAGTGTATGTAGACTTGGGAAGTGTTCTATAGAATCAATTAGGAAGTATGCCTTAGATTAATTTTAATTAGTATTGCATTTAATTTACCCCGTGACCCATTCCAGCATAATGGCTGGAAGATGGATGGATAGATGGATGCTTTTAACTATATAGAATGAATTATATTTCGTATCACACTGCATATGCTCTCAACATTATACATAATAACATCAGGCAGAATATACTGTAAATATGTTACATCTGACAGGCTCTTTGTTATTAAAAGCAACAATACTATAAGGTTTTAGTATGTAAGATAATTATGATTACTTTTTAAAGGTTACATGACCTCCTATATAAAAACATCATTATTGTAATCAGTCGTCATCAGTACAGATTCCTACAAAAATAAATCTTCCCTAATAACTTTTCTCATTTTGTGCTTTTTTATGCTCTCAGAAAATCAGTAAATCAGAAACCCGTTCAGTGGAATTGCAAAAGCTTGCTGGAAGTTTCTGCTCCTATCAGGATAGAAATCTTTTGCCGTATGATAATCCCGGTTCCTGAGAATCATTTTGTATGCACTGGCCTGAAGCTATTCATCTGAAGGGCTAGGTGGACCTCAACCACACCAGGAAAATGATCTGCACACCGGAACAGGGCCTTCAAAAACCGCTCGTTATCGGTAAAAGGCACTCCAGCCTGCTGCCCTCTGCACGCTGCACACATGCAGCCATCCGCTCATCCAAAACTGTGTGAAGGATGATTCATCTGCTTGCATGATGTTTTTTCCTATGGCTCAATAGACTGCTGATGTGTCATGGACACAGCTTCATTCAGGAATCTATCTCTTTGGGTGGGATAACTGGTGTGCAACCTGACTGTAATGCAGTTCGGCAAACTGCGCTTGATAATCCTGCCACACATACATTAGATTGACTTTTTCAGTCAAAAGATTGCAGAATGCATGTCTTTCTTGTCCTACATCTCATTGTGATGCATGGACATTACAGTCAAAAACATTCATTTTTATATACAATTGCCCCTAGCTGAAGATGTCCCTCCTCCAGATGTTTCCATCGTGCACCAGTGTTGGTGCGGGTGAAGATGAGAGCGAGGCCCGTCTTTCTGTCCTGGGGTGATTACAGCCGTCTGTGCAGTCGGACTTCCAGACAGTCTTGACAGCACAAAGGAAGCCACAGCCATCTTTATTATCCAGGAATAAAGCCCCTTCCAGCAACGGAGGACGAAGTATGATCCTGTAGAACACTCTCATATATCTCCTGTATGCCCAATCTGTGTCCTTGGGTCACCCTGCTCCCCACCCATCTCCCCTCCACTGTCCTTGGGTCTCCCTGCTCCCCACCCATCTCCCCTCCACTGTCCTTAGGTCACCCTGCTCCCCACCAATTCTCCCCCTCTCTGTCATAGGTTCACCCTGCTCCCCACACATCCCCTTTGTCTCTGTGTTTAGGTAGCCATGTTCCCGACCAATCTTCCCTTTTGCCTCCCCCTTATGCTTATCATCCCCCAGTTCACTACTCTAATGTGGTCAGCATCCTAACCTTGGCCCAGCTGTTGACTTCAAGCTCTGCCACGCGGAAGCCATCACCTGGATTCTCAAGGAAGTTCGCCTGATTGGATGAGTACAGCTTCTCTTTGAGATGTAGCCATCAGAGACCTATCCTAGTGGCGAAGGTGTCTGAGTCGGTCCCACACGCTGATGACTCCAGCCAGACAACAGCCTCCTCATCTGATCATTCATAATTTTGGATCACACACTCCACTACGAGGTAAAGTGGGGCATGATGGCTGATTTGATTAAACACTTCCTCCTGCTGGATTATTGAAAATGCAAATTTATACTGAAAAAGAGGGGAAAAAATAGTTTTCTAAGACAACAGAGGGATAGTAGTGAATATCATGCAAATTTGATGCAACTATAGATTTTGTCACCATATATGTAAAGAGATAATATTGTGAACTTATAATTGCTTTTTAAAGTGTTAAGAAATTAATAATTAGATGTTTAAAATAATGATTATTAATGCTGAAAATGAGGATTGTGTGAGTGTGTGCCCTGCATTTGACTGGCATCATGTCCTCAGACTGCCTCTGCCATGTACCCTGTGCTGCCTTTGATTTATAGTCCAGACTCCCCTGTTACCTGGGTAAGTCATTTGGAAGACGGACGTGAGGATGGATTAACGATAAGGAAATGATTTTACAAAGCAAGCTAACCGCAGTTAGAATATGCCAAGGCAGTGGAGACAGACAGATTTACTTCACGGGTACTACACCGCACACATGCCGCTCTCGAAATACTCACGAGGTGCTTAAGTACATGTGATGCCATCTTCCTGTCAAGAGAGTGACAAGCCGTGGGACAGCATGGCACCTTGGCAGACTGACAGGAAGTGATAGGACAGATGGGAGGAGTGACAGCACATCGGACATGAAGCAGACCGCCAATCTCTCGCACTCGTTTCCTAAAGGCTCGCTTTCCTCTTCTTTTCTTTTTCTTCCTCTCCTTCGCTGACCCTTGGTCATCCCTCACCATTTTCGTCTTTTCTCTCTGTGACCTTTTCCTCCACAGTGAGTCAGATAACGCAGACGAGCGGATGGCTGTCAAGGTGACAACTTCGCTATAAATGCAGCTAGACTGAGCGTCCAATGAGGGTCCAGTGAAAAGTGCAGGCTAGCACTGAAACAGGAGCAATACAACTATGAAAATACATTACAAAGTGCAAGGAGAACATCTGAGGTTAAGCTGATAGCGTTGTTGGCCTACACCTCCCAGGTTGTGGGTTTAAATCTCACTTCTACTCTGTGTTGGGAGTGAACACGTCCGCCCCATGTTGTTTGGGTTTTCCATCCAGTTCTCCAGTTTCCTCCTACAACCCAAAGACCAACAGACTAATCTGTAACCCTAAATTGCCTGTAGCATTTGATTGTATGTGTTTGTGCCCTGTGATGGACTGGTATCACTTCCAGAGTGTAATACAGGTTACTGCCCTCGGCTTCTTCCCCCCATTGACTCTGATCATGATAAGTGGTTAGGAGATAATGGATGTAAGAACATCAGAAGAGATATTAAAATCAAACAGGACTCAGTTCCAACGAGAACATAAATAAGACGTGGGAACAGCATGGCAAAAGCCAGACCTGAGCTGACTTCTGACTTTAATTCACATATGAGGTGTTCTTCAAATAATTTAAGGTGCTGGAACAGCCAAGCGCATTTCCTGATGAAACCACAGGTGTCCAGAGCCTTTTCATACAAGGCTTGCTAAAATCCAGAAGTATCGCTACACGCAAGAAAGTTGTCAGATCATTAATTGCAAAGGAAAGCATAACTGTAGCTGTGCAAAACTGCGCATGCAGAAGATAACGCTGAGAGACAAATGGGAGAGCGTGAAATGTATTTATCACAGGTATGAATATTCCCACCGGGGGCTGAGAAATAAAAACAAGAAAGTGGATTATTCTGTAGCCTAATGAAAGAACACTCCCTTTGATAACCGTATCCTTTTTAACACAGCACTACTCGTCCACAGCAACAAATTAGCTTAACTGTTACCCATACAAGCTGACTGTATCCAAAGCCAGCTACAACGTTGTACATCATTTTTCTCCTCAAAATATTTTTTGAAATGCTCATTATCAAATGGTCTTTGCATGCACCAAAAACATCATTGCGATTTGGAGGCGAGATGACATAATTCAGCGAAAATATATTTTTGATAACTTTCAAAATGAATTTTTGTCTGCAAAATAATCAGTGTCAGATAAAGAGACAGAAATATACTTAATATATTCCTATTGTCAAATATGAGATATTTGCTAGCTGCATATTGCGTTGTGGATTCAGTGATACTGAACATGTCCCTTCATATTTCAGGGTATTTTAGGGACAAAGGTGTCATCAGAACAGCTGGAATGTGTAAGGAAATACGGAGAGGCCTGGAAAATGAAAGATCAAAATGTGGCTTTGAACTTGAATCCACCTGAACGTGGATTTGAACCAAGCATTAGAAAATCCATTGAATCTTCTTCCGACTGCTCATCCAGTGTGGGGGCAGGAGAAGACAGGGTCAACGCCGATCCCAGATAGGAAAGGGCACAATGCTGGGGAACACACTGGATTGGACGCCTGTCCACTGCAGGACACACACATGCACAATCACAGGCTCTGGGCTATTTAGAGACAAATTTACATCATCGCATTCTTTAGACAGAGGGAGGAAACACACGCAACACGGGGAGAACACACACATGCTAAACACAGAGCGGGGACGACATTTTGAACTTTTCACCCACTGAAAATGACACTATGCCCAGAAAAAACATCGCGTGAGGTTGAGGGCTCAAATGATTATTGTACAAAACAGTCTAGGGCTTCTAAGACATTTTGTAAATTCATTTTATTTACAAGACATTTCACTGTCTAGATGGTAAATAATTTACATTTTGAACCATTGCAAAACCATGAATAGTTTAGGTTTCAATCGTGAGATTAGATGGGGTCAGAATTCACCAGAGTAGAAAATTAAAATATAAATTGTAGAGTCCAAAATGAGATCATTGAGTTTTGAAAAATGAATTAAATAAACGGTGACATTAGCACCCCCTGAGTGAATCCTACGGTACGCCAGCGCACTTTTGACGAATGGGTTTGTCTTCTTTATACTACTGTTTCAGAGTATAGCGATGCTTCCAGGCAGCTCATAAGATCAGATGTTTCTTAATACGCTGCCTTGGCGGAAGACAATTTGGACAGATATACCTCAGATTCTCCCAGCCGCGTTAATGTGGAATGGCGAATGCTTCGGCTGCCTGGTCTGTGACGTATGGTTTGGGGATGGAAGAAGTTGAATCTCGTGATTCTGAATAGCGGCAGCTATCCTCCTCTGGTAACAGGCCAGCCATCAGCCCAAGGAATGCGCTTGAGGGGCCCACTGTCATCCGTGGGACCACAGCCTCAGCATCTCAGGCTTATCTGCTGTGATACGTGAAGCAGACTAAGAAAATAAATCCTCGTCCCGGTTTAGCATCTGTCTCATGCTTAAGTGGTTTTACTCTGGAATGCTGTCCCCCGTCACTAACTCCTTTGTCCTATTTGGACGTATCAGAAAGAATACGACCGCGACGTGGTCCCCGCTCCTGAGATCAGAAATTTGTCCTATGCCTGGCGGTAATGTGACACAGCTTAAACACAGCACTGCCTACCATGCCTTCAGTTTTCCCTCATAAAACAACGTGACATTACAACAGCTTAAACACTGTCACTAACAGGAAAAGCATCCGATATCCATTGGAGCCACTAGAAGAGGCATTTCCAAGTTTTTTTACGGGCTTCATTCTAGCTATTGAGCAGTGGCCGTTAGCTGAAGACTTGGTTTAATCTGCTGTGCTGCTCTAGTGGACATTTCTGTTAGTAGACTATCAGATTTTGCTTTCCTCTGAGGTCAGCTGTTCCTCTCAACACATGCTCGCCAGTAACATGCTGCTTGAACTCGAGCGGCAGTTTCGTTAAAATGTTCTGTTTGAAACGCAGCCGTTACCCATCCTGCCAAGCCGCCACGTGAAACCACTTTGGTGATACCGGGCATTGGTGTGTTACCACAAAAGGAATGTCTTTATCCCCCTATAGTTCAGGTGGAGAATGAACAGTTGACCTGAGGAGAGGGGTGGTTGTAGGAAGTCCTCCGCTGGTCTAAGTTCTGGTGTCCCACCATGAAGAGCATCGCCATAGCAATCCCAAACTCAATCCCAGGGTGAATTTATCATCCTTGCCTCACTAGCTACAAAGACAACAACAATAAAACAACTCATGATGTCTGTCTAAAAAAAGTAGACATGCCTGATTGATAGGCCTGATTTTATTACCCAGAGTGTAAATCCATGAGCTTCCTCTACTAATTTGCCAGATAATGCCAGTTCCTTGGTTATAAAAAATGTTTCATGCAAAAGCACGATGAAAAGTAAAGAACCACAAGGCAAGATTATATAATGACAGTCTATTTATTTGAAATCTCCGGTAACAGAACCAAACTAGCCCCACAACTTGTCCTGTGTGTTTTCAGCACAGATGAAAATGGATATTATACCCGCACTGTGGAAAGCATATTTCCACTTGCTAGAATGAAGCATTTATTATGACAGATTCAATTTGAGCTAGACCACTATCACTGTGCAGTACAACATCCCATAGGACAATAAAATGATACACACACCAAGAACAACTGCAGTATACTGATGTTGACTGCGTCAGAGAGGTACTATTTCACGTCTGATTTGAAGATTAGAATTTACACGTCCAGTCTATTGCAGAGCTGCATATCTACTGCCAGATGTTGTAGTACAACAACCAATAATAAGCAAAAAATTTGACACAGTTTGTACTGCAGAGATAGGGTGACAAATGTAGGTCAATCACTCCAATTTCTCAGGAATCTGTTTGGCCACCAGAGGACAAAAACTTCAATGAATCATAAAATCAATCGTGAAATCATTGATCATACAAACGAATCATAAAATTAGAAACTACAACGAATTATACCACGCCGACACATCACCTCCTTACGTACGGATGTTTTCTTCTCATTGCGTATGCAGATGAGCCGTTGCGAAAAAAAAAAAAAATTGAGACAATTTAAACCTAACAGCTGGAATCTTTCATAAATAATTCAATCAGCCTAACATTTATGACAGACAGTCACTGTTTATAATGTCCTGGGTGTATCACTCACCTGTGAGCATCCTCTGGACAAGTATTTGGAAGATGGATGGATGGATGGATGGATGGATGGATGGATGGAAATTTACTGAATGGTAAGAAGAATAGATGGTATGTTAGAGATACTTTTATCTACAAAAATGAAGAGCTGTCTAGAGACATATTCATGTATTGGCATATTTACATATTTCACTAGTTCTATGAATGAATACAAATGAAATGAACTCGGTTGCATGACGCTGGTAGTTAAAACATTATCAGGTGCATGGGGGGAAGTCTAATGTAAGTCTTTGCACTGTACCCCAGCCTAAGTTAGCATTAATGTTTATTAGCCTGTCATGCCCTGCTTCCCTGCTCCTTCTGTGTTTCCCCAGTGTGTCCTAATGGGGCACACCTGTTCTGCATTTTCGCCTCGTCGTTAGTCTTTAAAAGTGCTTCCCAGTCCTGTTTTCCCCAGTCCAGTCATTGACGTCACCACTGTGTGTTTCCTGCCCTGTTCCTGCCGTGGTCCCGCCTCTCGGATTGTCCCTTGGTGATCCCCTGTCTTTACATTTTGGACCTCAACCCCTTTGTATAATAAACCTTCGTGTCACTCCTCAACCCGCCTCGGAATCCTTCCGAGCACACACCTGACATAGGCTGCGGACTGAGAATGGAGATGAGGTGATCTATCTGACGAGGAGAATTTGTTATGTCTACCTCTTCATGCTCCATCATAAAAGAGGGCCAAGGCAGTTGACCCCAACTACTGAATGCAGCACAGCAGTTACCGCTAGATAAGAAGGAGGCATTTAGTAAATAAATATACATGTGTGAGCTATGGCTGACTCCTGAGGTGAGCTTCTTGTGGTGATTTCTAGTAGGCAGCCTGCGAAAGGTGAAAGGTCAACGTTTGGTTCAATCTAGACAAAACGAGCTCTCCCCTCCCCCCACCCCACAGGAGAGCTGGCCGCTCTGCTCATTGACATGGCGGTGGAGCGACTCCTACCTGCCTCAGCCAGTGCTCACCAATTATTCAGTCACCTTGAGACCTCACAAAGCCCTCTGTCTGTCTGCTCCCTTCAAAGGAATCAAAATCACTGTTGATAGAGAGCACGGAGCTGTCAATTACGCTGAGAGCACCACGCAGGTGAAAAACGAATGATTTATGGGCTCTTATCACTGAAGTTAAAACAAAACTCAAATATTCATGGCAAAACATTTCCAGAGTTGAGACATTTTTCCCCATAGAGATGAGAAGAAATTAATGTTATACTGGCAATTATTAAATGCAACACTGATAACCCTCTTCGATGAAACCTTTTTGGTATTTTATACCTTTTGAACTGAATAAAATATTTGGCTGACCATCTGTTCATTTAATTTAAAATAACTGCTGATTCATTCAGGGTTTTGATGATCCGGAGTTTGTCCTGACCAGCAAAGGCAGGCCACTAACACCCTTTCTGAAACACGTCTTTAACTTCTGATACCTGGAATGCCCACGTACAAACAGACAAAACTCTAAATCGAGAGTGCTGTTGTTGGAGTGAACTCTACAGCCCTCATGCTGTGAAGTTTAAGCAAACTTGCCCAACTACTGTGCTGTCCTCTTTTATTGGTGAGCTTTCAGTAAGTAATTTGCTAATTTGCTAAGTAATTTGTTCATTGAAATATCGTTAAATGTACTGTCTGGGATAGGCTCCAGGCCTGTGTGACCCTAACCAGAATAAGCGGTCGGAAGATGGAGGGCTCATAATACAAAGTATGTAATAAAGGTAGATGAATCAGAACAAGGTTCAATCATTGTAATTAAACTGTTATGAAATGCAACTTCTTACTGAAGGAAGTACAGTCCAGTCCTTTTTCTATTTTTTAATAGTTTCTTAAGGAATTCAGTAAAAAATATTTAAGCTCATGTATGAATTCAGTATCATGACAATAAAATTCTATAGCAAGGTCTATCGGCAAGTGTGTTTTCAGAGCGCTTCCGCTCCGTGAAGGAACTTTTCTTCAGGCACTTAAGTTAGAGGAGAAGCAGAACGGGTCTGTGCCTCGATACCGGAGGACTTTGGAGGTCAGAGAAGGCAACATCTCAGTCATGATCCTAGAACGTAAACATGGTTGACCTTGAAGGCCAGGCATGTGAGCACTGGCCATTCACTGCCCCCTCCCCCATAAGTATGTGTACCAGTGTGTCGGTGAAAACGCAGCACACCCTCAGGAACTTAACCTGTGAGATACAAAGCTGTCATGCAAATACTCAGATGAATCCTCATTAAACCTTTTCACCACCTCACATTCCACCATTCAGCATTTATATTTCGGAGAAGACTGACATAGGCTGAACTCAGTTCAGAATCTGCCTCTCACGTTTGGGTTGAAATCATAGGATTCTTAAGCGACGACGGAACCACTTGTCTTCACAGCATTCCTAATGACCTAATTAGCGAATGTAGACTGTACTTAAAGAAAAGTGAGGAGGCGCAAAGGCGTTTGAGCTCCTGTGGCACCTCCCACAGTGTCATCTGCAATAACCTGAGAGCCTTCTGACGAGATTCAATTTCTGCCTACCAATGGAGACCCCTTACAGCTGTTTAAATCAATAGGAGCTGCTCATGGATTTCAGAGTGGTGAAAGGTCACGGCACCTTGGAAATGATTGTAAGGGCTCTGGCTGAATTTGAATTCCAGATCAGTCACCAGTCATCCACCTTTCATGTCTGATCACATTTAAAAGAAAATAAAAGAATTTGTTGACAAATGGATGGCTCATGCTGTAATGTAGACGCATCAAAAAAGCCGTGTCTTTTTTTCGAACGCCCAGGAAGCACCTTGGCAAAGCAATTTTATAATCTGATTTTAAGTATTTGATCTAAAATTGATGCAAAAAAGACTGGAAGTGTTTGTTTATGGAATATCTACAGCTGTGGAAGATGTATATTGTATAGTGTCCAGTACTCGTTATAGTCAGTTTTTCATACTCAACCTGGCAGTAAAGAAAGCGGAGAATAAATTACCATTAGACTAATCCAATTAAAAATGTAATATTACATTCTTAATGCTCTATTCCTTTCCTTTATCCTTCCACAGCCCAAGATGAGCGTCTGAGAAACCCCGGGAATGCTGCACTGTATACCGTGGGTCAGTTCCGAACTCATTTTCCTGGACTGTGCATCACAAAATAGTGGCCAGCCCAACGTCTGGGAAAGGCAGGAGATGTACTCTGCAGCGAAGGCCTACTTCACAGGTTAGCCGTAGCTAACAGCTCCATGGCACCTAGCGGATTCTAATATTTCTTACATGGGGGAAGAGGATAATCGATTTTCTGAGCCTTACTTGATCCTGAAAATGTAGAAATATTAAAGTTTAATACTAAACTTCCAAGGCGACCTTGTCATTGAACAAAATAGCAAGTGACTATAAATAATTCACCATTTTCGCTTTAATAACAGAATTTACATTCTCTGCTGTGGCAGTTGGACCCACCTCTTGTCTTGCTAAGAGAATCCTGCTTGTCTTCTATCTATTTATTTATTTTTTTTCTGCATGTTTGGGCTTCAAAAGTTAAAGGAAATACCGTGATAACGTTATTATGTGATTTGAGATTGAACAATGAACAGTGCATATTGACACAATTGGCTGTTGAACTTACAGTTTCTTGCTTTGCCCAGTGATTGCTCACCTTAAATCCGTACTGCTCCGGTTTAATGTATGTTCCCTGGGAGATTTACTAATAGAGAAAATACATAAAAAGAGAACTGATTACTGAAATAGTGAAGTCTGATGTATATAGCTCTCAAAAGACATGAATGAGCAGAAATTTTATCATGCTCATCGTATTACGTACATGCCTCTTACGAAATAATAAACTGCTCATCAAAATAATGAACTCGATAATTGTGCATTATCATACATAACTCTGAAAATGGTAATTCCATTCCTGCTGTCCTTTTTATAGCTCGTGTTTTGACGCATGTGAAACAGCATGTCTGTTTGTGGCGTCCCTGGACAGATCGCACCAGACGTCCTTGGGCTCCAGGAAACCCCCTTCCTGGCATCAAAATGGGATGCCACATGCGGCTGATCTCCTTGCAGATTGAAAGGCGTCCCCTTACTCGCGCTTTAATATGTCATTGTTATGTGCCCGTCCGGTGTCCTGTAGATTGATACTTAGAATAGCTTAATGTTCAGTGCAACAGTGTACTTAGCTAATATTTAGAGTACTTCTGTACAGATGTGCAAATGAAATGTATTATCTCTATAAACCATAACGTAATGTTTCTTTTTGTATGCTGTTCTGAATACAGCAAGAAAAAAAAAAAAAAAATGGCTCCTGAGTCATCCATCCTTATGGCACATGTCGAGCTATCCATCTGTCTTAAATCCACTTATCCTGGTCAGGGTCAAAGGGAGGGGGGCTTGAGCCTATCCCATACAGCACAGGACACAAAGCTGAGGTACACCCTGGATGGGATGGAAGGAAGGAGGAAACCAGAGTATGTGGAGGAAGCCTGCATGACACCGGGAGAGCAAGGTGGGATTCAAACCTACAACCCTGGATGTTTGTGTCTATAGTGCTACCCAATGAGGTAGCATGACCCCTCACATGTCTGGTTACTTTAAGTGCATTTTGGAATTATTATTTCTATATTGTGAAAGCAATGATTTGTGTATAAAAAAGCACTGTACTACAACTTGTCAGAATTAGCGAGCCATCTATATCTACCACTTGTTCTTTCATTTTTCCCCATTCACTATGCTAATTTACAATGTTTCATAAGTACATATGTGCTTCGAGATTTGTCTAGGGAGTTTGTGATGATAACAGAGTTGAATAACCTCTTCATTAATTCCGAATCATCCCATCCATCCGTCCATCCGTCCATCCAGCTTCTAAACACTTACAGTATCATGGTCAGAGTCGCTGGGCGTTTTCTTTAATCTAACTAAGCTGATTTTGAATTGTATGACTGCTTTACAATTTAGTTTTGGTGTGTGTGTGTGTTTGAGGCCCCATTTTCTTGGCATCGTTAACACAATTAAATATTGGGGCTTGCTTTTTTGCTCTTTAAAGTCTCCTGATAACACCAAGCAGAACAAAGTTGTTTTCGATAGTGTTACGTGCAGGCATGCTTTACGTGAAGGCAGTGGGCAAGTTGACATTCTCCCTGCAAGTTTTCAGAGGTCCAATAGAACATTTTTGAGCGAGTAACAATTTACCCCTTGAAAGGAAATTGTTCCGCTCGTTTGTGTCCTTTGATCTTTTTTGCTCTTCCTCCACCAGCTGCGCTTCTCCTTATTATAATCAGACATCCGAGTCACGGCAAGGTAAATGACGATGTCGCCTCTGGTCTGGTGAGGTGGCTCCAGACAGAGGGTCGAGGAGGAAAGAACTCAGCAGATTGCATGTGTTGTGTGGATTGAAAGGTAACAATCTTTTTTTTCTCTCTCTCTTTTTTCCCAGAAAGAATGAACAATATTGCAATTCAGACCTATCCGTCCCCCCTCGGGGAGTGCCGGGACAGAAAATGAGCTAGCGGCTGCACGAAACTAAACTCCATCTATCACACTTAAGAGCCACCCACCTCTGCCCACCTACCGACATGCTGCAGGCGGCGGAGATGAAACTGAGCTGATCAAGGCTCTGCTGTGGCACTCTGGGCTGTGCTGTCATGTGGGTTGACTGCCCCCCCTGGGCAAACGTGTTCTGTGAATGATAATTCTCCTCCGGCCCCCTTTTCCCTATCATTTAAGGACCATTATTGACGAGCGTAAAATCGTGCGAGGCCTTTTCCGGTTTCTCAACTGATGTCTGTTTTACCGGGGAAAGGGACATAAGAGTGACAGGCTTGTTTTGGGGGACGTCATCTTCATAGACTGTCCTCCATAGTGGCGAGAGAGCGCGGGGTCCGCACGTCTTAAATATACAGACTTCTGCCGCGGGGAAATTAAACAGTGCTTACAAACCGTCAGTGTATTTTGTCGGTCTAGCAGGCACGGACGGGCAGTTCCTCGACACTGCGTGCTTCACGTTTAAGCTGTGAGCATGCCACAGGCATGGTTGCAGTACCAGTTCTTCATGTAGAGTCACTGCCCTCTCTGTGCTGGAGAGGTTTCATTCTGTGGAGCTGTGGCCCAGAGTTCTGTCATGGCCGAACATGATTCCATCACTATTCTCTGCACGATCTTTATCAAGCTCAGAGTGCTGGAGTCTACTTAATCCCTGCGTGAATTCACCTGTGAACTGGAATATTTTCATGCGGTAAATATCTCATCATTTGGCCCGAGGGGTGCTGATATTACAGGACCTCACCAAGCCTGTCAATAGAAACTAAGAAGACAGATGAATATGGAACTCGATTCTGTCATTTCTCTCGCTGGAATCAGCCTGCTGAAAGCGTGAGCATTATGGAGAGTGAGAATCCAGAAAGCTCGTTCACAAAAAAAAAAAAAACAAATAAACAAACAAAAACGTGTTCCACTGCCAGACCTTCACAGGGCTTATTCTTAGCGCTATCAAACTGTCAGCTACTTGAATAAGGTCCGATTATCGTTGTTGGAACCTGTTACCCGTGTCATCTTTTATAGCATGAACAATAAACCATCTATTAAAGACTGTCAAAATATATTACACGTATAAAAAAAGGTCATTGCGATTTGCATTCACACAGCACCATGAATTCAAAAAGGGTGCGTAGATATAGAAGCGTTGTGTCACTTTTCAGAAATATACTGCCATTTTCAGTCAAAGCTCCAAACCCATTTGGTCACCGACATTCCGCTTGCCTTTGAACACCAGACAGACCAGACTTTTAGGCAGTCAGTATCCGACATAACGGTGACTACAATATGCATTTGCGTGGCCCTGTAACTGTCTTGGATGATTTTTGTCAGCCGGAGATGATAAACTGACACTTCATCCATGTTTGAGACTGATGTCATGTGTATGCGTCACTGGGTTGGGGAACCATGCACATATCTAAAAGGTTGTAGCTCCAGAAGGTTGTGGGTTCGATTCCCATGGCCGGAAGAGTAATTGCATCACTGTCAGACCCTTGAACAAATCTCCATAACCCTAACTGCTCCAGGGTAGCCTCTGGTTACCTGATCTCTGACAGCAAGCTTCCCCGCTTTGGTCTGGGATGAATGTCAAGTAAATTTCCTTCACTCACTTGAAGCTGAGGCTGTGGCTTCTAACAGCAGGAAGGTCAGACGCTGCCTTCTTTCTACCTTCTTCGTCTTCCTCATCATCACGTGTCGCAACACTCTTCTCAGGGAGGAGATTCCATCGGTCATTGCGTCCAGCGGAAACGCAAATTTATCAGCCTTCGTTATCGTGCTGCTCAATTCCATTCCGTGCCAGAACCGTCACAGTTGGCTGCGTTTATTGTGATGTATAAATCAGCCAACTTCATTCATGTGAGGATAATAAAAGTTATGCCCATAGGTGGCATGTTACACAAGTTGAAAATAGAAACTAACGTGGGAAAAAATAACTGACATCTACTGTGCAAATCTCAAAGCACTGTGATCTTTGCAAGTAATGCAGAGACTCCTGCCCAGATAGAGTGAAGTGCTACTTTCTAAAGGAATATGTAACTAGTATGTATCATGCAATATAAACCAGACATCTGCATATTCTACACTATTTTGCAAAGTGACTTGATTCTCCGTAGATTAAACTGTGTTCATTTACCCCAAAATTTGGATTTCGGCATTCATTACAGGAAAGAATAATTAATGTGCATGTATTATATTATGTGTAATATATCTGTTAGAAAATCAGTGTAAGGACTGTAAATGACAAAACATGAGCAAACAAACAGATGCAGTAAATACCTGCAGCAGATTATTCTTCACTGGTAATATTAATCTTAGTATGATCTGTTCACTAATTCGCCATACTCAATTAAAAAATTAAGCAGTAAATGTTCTACAGTGAACAGACAAGTCTCGATTCAGATCAAGGTGCTAGAATTAAGCTGGGTTAATTTTTTTTTTTTTTGTTTTGCCAGTGGATCCTGCAGATTGACCTGGAAATATTGTTTGTCTTTGATAAGAGGAAGCCAGCTATGGTCACTGACTTACTTAAGTGAGTTCTTCCCCGCAGGTGTAGGATTCAGTCAAATCACACGTCACCTCAATTGTTCTGAGGCCAGGAGTCTCTCATTTGCATTGGGTGGCTGTTTTTCAAACTGTCCCCCCGCCTTGTGAGATTAAATGGCTTTGTCTCATTAAGCCCCCTGCTTTCGATCAATTTAAACTCAAAGCTTTTCGTAAGCGCCTGGACAGCCTTTCTGCTGAGCATTTTAAACCACAAGCCTGGCATTTCGTAGGACAGCATGGAGTTTGCCAGTATGGAGTATCTTATAGTCACATGTCACCAAAACGGTGGATCTAGTGGCATTTTGTCTCACTCCTGCTGGAGTATGGTAGCCTTGGTAACAGCCCACTTTCTGGCATTGGTGCTTCTCCTGCCAGCTATGGTAGGAACGCATTTTGTTGTATCTAATCATCGGTTTATTATTTATGTGCTTTAAATTAAAATGTGTGATGTACCTTGGCAAATTACCTTGTGACAAATATATAAGAATCGGGTTGGCAAGAGCATTGCTTCTGCCCAAGAATCCAAACAGATTTTTTACCTATTCCTTTTCATGTTTACTGTATGCTCTATCAATGGGTAAATGGAAAGCGGAAACCCAGCCCCTCATAAAATAAAAAGCATGTTTTTTTACTGAAGGAGGATCATATAAAATCTGCTGCAGCGGGTACCTGTAATTCCGACTCGCTCCATCCTATAAGTTATTCTATCCTGTTGCGGTGTGACCCTGTGACATGAATATTGCTGCTGAAAGAAAATGGAGTTGTGGTTCAGCAATTTGCACTTTGAAGTGTTGAACAATCTCAGCTTTGAAAAATCTGCCATCCAGGCTGGAGGGGCTTGACCTACAAATCCTGGTTACAGTTCTGCCGCTCTTTGAAAAAGTTTGAATGAGAACAGCAATCTTCCCAAGCTTCCCTGGCTGTGGTTTTCCCTGAGTGGTCAAGGCATTCCAGGACAACCGTGAACCAACAGGGACAGTAGGACCATGCTGGCTGTAGGTAAGTTATCTTCAGGAGGTCGATCTCTGAAACTAGAAGGTGCTTCGTTACAATATTCCACCCGTAGGTTGGACACAAACTGCTTACAAAGAACTGATGTGTTTCTGAGAAGTTTAGCATTGATATACTAAAGACAACTCTTACCTTGTCATCCACCGTTTAACTGTGGTGAATTAAGGGGGGATGAATGAACCTGTCTGTAAAACTGACTTCACTGCTCATGCATAAAACATTAATAACTCCATTTGTTAAATCAGTCCAAGCTTCATAAACAGGTCCTTTCAGTTACTCTGACTGTACAACTTTGGAACTTTTGGAATTTTGTGTTTTGTGTTTTTTCTAATGACAAGTGTATTTGACGGCTATAATATTTGATATTGATTTCCCTTATATTCCATAAAGGAGTTGTTACATAGAGTTGTTATTATTATCTACAGTAGCTATTAGTTAATAATTACACCTTCTTCTTTGTCTTACTTTTACTACTATTAGGAGTACAAATACTGCTTCAAAACATCAGTAATCGCACAGTTTCACATCCGTCCATTCATCCATCCTATCTGTGTCAACAGGTTCTTTGAACCAAGACCGACGCCCCATGGGATGAGGGTGTGCAGTTGAAGCAACGCTGGATCGTTTGTTGAGTCAAAGAATAATTGAGTCAAGTGTAATAAGCAGGGTGGGCGGCACCGTTAGTACCAGTTTCTATTCAGTAAGGTTAGAAATGAACAGTGAATAGGCTGCCTGAACAGCATCAGTTTCCTATACCGGAAGACTTCTTTGGAAATCTGTTAGGAGGAATCAGATGTACAAAATTAAACGTGAGTCGTGCAAATCACAAAATTGCCTTAGATGAATAGTTTAAAAAGTATGTAACTGTAAATATTGAGGGGCAATTCTTCTACCCTGCTTTACGTTTTAGGGCGTCCTCTAGTCCAGCGATATTCCAGCGAAGAAGGGGTTCTGCAGTGCATTCCCCATGTTCTAACGATCAAGAACATTCATAGAACCTGGCAAAAGTACTGCAGAGATTACAGAACACTGGGCTACGGCTGAAGCGGAGAAGGTGTACCTTCGTGGGAAGTGAAGTAGTGTTCCTGAAACACAAAGTGGATTTGACTGGACCTCATGCAGTAAAGGAGAAGGTAAGGGCCATCCAAAATGTACAAAACCTTCTTATGTTACTGAATTAAAGCCTATTTCGGATTTTAAATTATTATAACAAGCTTCTGGCCAACTTATCTGCAGTGTTATCCCCTGTCAACAAGCTGCAGTGTAAAGATGCAACCTAAGAATGGGACTTGTGCTGGACATGAAGCTGCATTTCAGCAGTCAAGGCAGCGGATTCAGTCAGCAGAGGTTTTAGGGCATTACGATCCCCAGAAGGACATCATTCTGTCCTGTGGGGAATAACCTTACGGGGTCGGTGCGGTACAATTGTACCGCATGCCTGACAGCGCAGAGAGACCAATCAGATATGTATGCCGTACTTTATGCCATCCATCCATCCATCCACCCAACGCTTTATCGTTGTCCAGTTTGGGGGGCAACGGTCTAAGCGGAGATGTCCAGACCTCCCTCTCCCCAGCCAATTCCTCCAGCTCCTCTGGAGCAGGTCAGTGATATAGTCTCTACATCATCACATCGAATTTTCCCCTGAAGGTGGTGGAAATGTGGGTAGGGTTTGCAAACCGGCTCAGTTCCAGCACTGGCTAAGTACTACCACCAGCTCTGGTGCCAACTGCGCACTGGTGGGAAAGGAGTAACACTCACTCACACACATACACAATCTTACTTAGTAGGCAATTTAGAGATGCCAGTTAGCCTAACTGCATGTCTTTGTACTGCGGGAGAAAACCGACCTGGAGGAAACCCACATGACATTATGAGAGGATGCAAACTCCAGAGGTAATGTTATATTAATTTATTAATCCAAATTCCAGCCACAGGATCACATGGGCCAGAATAGGACACTTTGGGAAAATTACAGATGTCAGTTAGCCTGCTAATCTGTTTAAATCTGCTAATATGCATGACACGGGTAATACATTTGAACCCACAATCCTAGTGAGGTCACTGTGACACTCTGTATTGCATTTTTTATCATTTAATAATTTTATACAATTAATTTAAACTTGTGTTTTAATTAGTTATTTAATTTGGATAGTTGACAAAATTGAGTTGCCACAGTTTTTTAATAGTGGTTTAATTCTGTTCCTTGTACATCCGGGGTGATTAAAGCTTTATTTTATTTCTCAGAGGGACATTATGTCCTACTCTTTCACGACATCTGTGCCCAGAACAAAACCCTTCATAATATCAGAGTTCTATCCACGCCCTTCTAGTTGAAAGGAAGCGTCAAATAACAAAGGAGTAACCATCTCCACAAACTTCAAAGAGCATCCACGGAAATAAAAGTCGTACAACTTTCATAAAATAAATTACGAACCAGATCAAATTTCACACCTTGAATGAATTAGGATATGTTTTCATCTTGGGAGTCATTTTGCGTAATTTCTGAAGGCTGCCGAGATTGGAAAATAAGGTGGTCTCGCTGCGATGGATAAAACGTCCCATTGTTCCATATACGGTACATTCAGAGCTACTTAATTTACTGAAATATAGTTTGTTAGTCTGTCTATAAGCAATATGTGCACTTGGATAAGCATGAAGAGGAACGTTAGAGCATTTGTATTTTGGGAATGGGCAAAATCACACGTTTTAGTTTTTTGGTAATATACATAAATTTATTCAATTCACATTTGGGACTTTTGAATGCAGTTTAGAGAACTGAAGTATTAAGAGATACCGTCTCAAGCCATATAGTTCTGCTTCGTAAACTAACCTTACTGCCCATTTTTTAACCCTATAATTACTGTGATACTTGGGAGATATTTATCGATCAGTCCTTTGGCCTACTGTTATAGAGAAGGGAAACCAGCACATGACACGCAGGTTTTGCTCAGCTGTAATGCAGCCATACACTGCACAGTATATGATAGAAAAAATGTAGTGCAGAGGTTTAAGGTTTAAAAAGCAATCTCAGGTGATTAATAGTCTGAACGGTACAGTCAAAGTCCATCCAAAATCCACAAATACAAAGCTGAAACTGCATCAGGATTATATTGAAGTTTAAAGCGTGTAGAAAATGCAACAGTCGCTGAGTCAGACCTGCCAGATTATCAGATATATGTCGGGTTGCAGAGAGCTACCCATTTAAACTGTATTTGGGAAGATGTCAAGGTTGCAGTTAAGGAGGTGCCATCTCTCCAGGTGGAAGTGATGGGCTACCCCAACACAGGAGCCAAAAACAGAGAAGAAGCATGTCAAAACGGAGCAGAAAGATGCTGGGATGCAGTGGACCTTATAGTTAACCTAACTGGACTGACGACTTGATGACATCTTGTAGGTGAGGCAGTCTTGAAGGCTAATTAAAGAAAATGAAACCCTGAGTTTGAACATCAACTCTTTGACTGGTTGAATGGTTCCAGTGGAGAGGAACTTGGTGTATGAGACGTGACCTTTTTGGGAGAGTAAAGACAATGTGGGCAGTTGTGTTTCATTTTCTATTCGGAGATCTAATGCTCCAAACAGAAGCTGCAGGCAGGAATGCGTTGCATCGTATGAACTGAAGGCGACCATAACTTGGACCTTAAATATAAAGGTGAGACATGTCTGCATCCATTGCTAGTGAGAAGAATGAGATGAACACTGCATCACATACTAGGAGAAGGTAAATCTTGTCTAGGGTTATGCTGAGATTTTTGTAGTACTCAAACTAATGATGCACTGGCTGTGTGAGACATTATATCACTGCGCTGTTCAAGTTACATAAGCTGACTTTCAACTGATTGTCCACAAGCTTTAGCTGGCCCTAAACCGAATAGAATAGTAAACATCACACAGCGGGGAGGCCATGGTGGCTCAGAGGTTGTCACTGCTGCCTCACACCTACTAGTTGGGGGTCTAAATCCTACCTCTGCTCTGCAGGTGGAGCAACATGCCAGCTGGGGTCTGTCCTCAGTGTTCCAGCATGAGACTGGCACTAGGAAGGAGAGAGAGCGAGAGATCACATGTCAGTCAACAATTTTGCAAAAAAGTTCATGTATATGAGTTACATAAAACTGCAAAATATAGTAAATGGATCTTATTATTGAATCAACACATTTGAATGAGTATATAGTTTGTTTCCAATGTGCAAAGCTTTGGGAAATATTACATTTAACTCAAGCACTATAGAGAAAATTATCGAAAAACAATCGACTAATTAACAATTGTCTTAAGCAAAATACTCCCAGGAGCACTGTGGCTTCATAACTCGAGGGTTTGGGGTGCAAATCCCACCCCTGTTCTGTGTGTGTGTGTGTGTGTGTGTGTGTGTGTGTGTGTGTGTCCCATCCAGGTCCTCCATGAACCTGTCCAGGATAAGCATTTGCAAGATATATGGATGAATCTACTATCTCCTTTTCATTTACTTTGATATCTACAGGATAATTGAAACTCCTGATTAAAGAATGCAGCTCAGGATCACTTCAAGATTACAAAAAGGTTCATTTTATCACTGTGGGAAAACGCCAGAATAATGTTTTGATAAAACAATGGCATTACCTGACATCAGATTGCATATTTGCGAAAAGATAATCTGCAACAATTTAAAAGAGTTTCTGCATTGCTGGGGACTTGGCTTATCTTACAAGTTCATGTGTAAAAGAATCTTCTCTATCTGTAAGTTTGCTTACCAAGTTGTGTGGATCCAATAATAGATAACTGTAGTTTTATTAAAAGTTAGATCCTGGGTCCCAGATTGAATGCCTCTGTCTAAGATGGCTGTCATCAGAAACCACTCCCGTTGTGTAACTTATTCAGTTAGTAGTTCGTTTGTGTGCATTTTCCATCCTCTAACCTCCTGAAAAGTTCAATACTTATTGCACACGGGGGTGAAGCTCTGCAGTCATTACACAAGACATGTCATTCAAGTTTGTGGAGAATTTGGGATGATCAGTATCTGTATATATTAATTGAATTTAACAAGACTATTGGACAACTGTTCAGTGTTTAGCATTAAAGCTAGAAGCACACTGTAGCTAGCTATAAACAAGATCACACTTTTATGCTTACGTTGTTTTAGTGCTGATGAAGAAGCTTTCAAAGACAAATTAATTGAAATAACTATGAAGCAAGGAACATTCATTTGTACTGCTATTTATTCCGGTCTGAGAGTTACAAAAAAAAAAAAGTAAAGCCATTTGATTAAATTATAATGGCATTCTTTCTTATTCAAATTGGAATCTGAGCTGAAATGAGGCAACAGCTGTTACTTCAAGTGTTTGGTAATATTGAGGTCACATGGAACCAGAAAAGGGTCACATGGTCGGTCACTTGTGGTTTTAGACATGAATATGCAGTGCTGGTAAACATTTTGTGCTTGGGAAAATAAAAAAATCAATGCTGAAAGCTAAGAGGATCGTTGTAGGATGACAATACAAACTTTTGGTATCGTGCCTTGTATCTTTTTCATTAACAGGAAATGAATATTGTATTTTGCACAAACATTCATTTCTGAATAAAGAATACAAACTTCCATTTGACCAAAATTCTTTAGAATGAATTCCACTTTTGATACATGAAATGAAAGATAACTCATCACTGAAGTAACTTGGATGACAATTACTTTTTATAAACTGTAAATTACCATTGCTCAAGGGACACATGTTATCAAGCAAGACTAAATGAGCAGTATGCACTTTGCATTGATCCAGCTTCTGAGGAGCATTTATTTTGGGTGACAGTCTGTTGCCAACTCATCCATTCTTAGGCCTTGGGCTCCTTAAGGTCAAATCTTTCCCTCCACTTAACTTAATGGCAGCTTTAAGGCTACTCTGGTTTTTCCACACATGAAAATGGAGAATAATTTCATCATGTAGTTCAGAGAAGCGGAATCATAGGGGATGGTGTTTGGTGGCAATACATCAGCTTTGAATCGTTACATTGATTTATTTAACGAAAGAACATCATAGCATAGAAGTCATAGCAAGACAAGCAGGGGTTACTGGAACAGTAGGAACTGAGAGCCTGGCTCGATAAAGCTAGCTGAGAGATTTGAACCCATACCCTACCAGACTCAGGTTGAGTGTCCTAGGCCAGGGAGCTACACACCAATCTGAGTAAGCGCAGAGTTTAAAAAGCACACTCAGATTTATGGTCTGATACGCTGTGCCATATAGGAACGTATATGTCTTTCGTCAGTAAAGTCACCGTAAGAGTTTACCTCTTCCCTAGTGCATGTTCAAGAATGTCAAAGAATATGTACAAAATCATCCTGGAGCATTTGCAAAGCTGCCTTCAACTGGACTAACATATTTCATATTCTTTGCTTAACTGGGTTTATTACCATTATGGAACAAAAGAACTTTTATTGGCTTGCTAAACCATGGTTCCTATTTCCAGCTATTCATATGAGCACAAATCCATTAATCATATTTTTGATTTGTGATGTTTATTGATTAAGCTGATAATTACACCTGAAAACATCTAATACCTGCCGTGAAGTGCTTTTGCACCAACCACAGGGCAACGGCCCACTTTCATCGGAGGTCCATTGCTCATGACGGATGCCAGTTGCTTTAAAGCATTGAACAAAACCTTAACCGCTTGCCTCTCTGTATGTGGAATCCATATTTCATATATAATCCTGTTGACACGTTGTACAGTTTCATTATGTTATTGTGCATATAAACAGTTTATTACATAGCATAATATAAAGGCAATATCTCAATTAATTTGTCCAGAAGACAAAGCATGTCTTTCTCATAGTTGTTTACCAGTTGGCTTTTGGCAGACCAATACATGACAAGACAGATTTTCAAAAAATCTCTGCACAGACAAAACTATTTAAAATGTAAGAGAGGAGATGATCCACTAAAGTGTCTATGTTCCTTTCCCCTGTGTTTCGTCTTGCGTGTTTGTTTAATTACTCACTGAGGGACTCCTGCCCTTCTAATCTTTGAGTCCGAACAGACAAAGAGCCGTGGAAGAAGTAGCAAACAAAAAATGCAACACTAGAAGAGAAAAATAATGCATTGGAAATACGACGTGCCCACGACCCTGACCAGGACAAGCAATTAGAGGCTGGGTGGATGGATGGCTTATTTATCCCTTTAAAAACTCAAAACTATATTTTCATTGCATTTAGTTATCAAACATCTCAAGTAAGGTATTTATACCTGTTTTCAGCAATGATTGTAAAACTTTTGGAAACATATATAGCTTTTCATATAGAAAGATAAAAATGTTATCGAGTGTCATTTGCATTTTGAAAACTCTATTGTAAGTGTTTTGCCTTGGTGTGTAATTGTCATCCATTCTAGCATAATATTATTCATGAAAACAATCGTCTGCACTGAAATATCAGAAGTAGATCTGTTGGAGTACAATCATGATGCGTAGAAGCATTTATGATGCAAGCAGATTAGTCAGATATCCTTCAGATTTCTCAAGGAGTGCAGGATCAAAGCTTCTGTCCGTATTTTTTGGTTTGCCAGACAGAAGTTGAAGATTGGGCCGGACCACGTCAAATTTTTCCTGTGACCCTCCCCTGAATTTCACATAGACATTTGCATACACATTTCTCCTTCGTGGAAACACTGTTCACACCAGGCCACATTCCAGACTCCTGATTTTGGTCAGCATCGCCCATTTGTAGACTGCAATTCCAACAGGACAGAACACTCAAGAAAAACGACGTCTGCTGAACTATTCACGAATGACCCCGGGCAGTCTTCCAGTGCCGCACACCTGACTGCCGTTGCTTTGCCCATACGCTGCACACCTACGTATCTGAATGCCTGAGCACATGAGCTTCCACCTATCAAGCGTGAGGCAGACTGCGCTCCAAACCTCGTTAAATCTCAGGCTGGAAACTTTTAGGCACGATATGCTTCTGATGAAGGAAGTAGCGGCTGAGGAAGTGGTGGCAGTTTCTCAGGCTTATTTAAATGACCGTTCCGTTCATCTCCTTCCAGCAGCTGGAGTTTGCGGTCAGCTGTGCCGTCTCTGCTCTCGATCCTTCTGGTTGCCATTCAATCGACACCCAAGGCTCTCTTTTCCTCTCTGGGGAGTGTGGCTGCATGATTTTATTGAGATGTGATTCATATATTTACTAATGACAATCATGAGTGGATATTTGGAATACTAATTCAGTAAGCTCTGAATTCTGTATGCCCTGCACTCTACTATGGAATAGTGCGACTGGGAGCAGTGAGAAGAAGGACAAACACTAGTTGATGAGAAGGTATGCTGTTGAGGCCTCAGGGGTTCACAGACATAAGGGCCCTGACAAGTCCCAGGGAGCGGTGGGGGCTGTCCTTAGCAATGGAACTGCAGGAACGGTTCCTCATGATGAAGGAAACCAGTCACCATTTAGAAAAAAGCAGAGCAACAGACATAGACAATCAGGGTGCAAGATGGCATCTCCACCCAAGCACCACCTCAAGATTGGAGGAAAATTCGGGCACTGAGAGAAGCTTCTGGAAATGAGAGAGATAAAACAGTGCTGCCCTCCCTACCCTGGTGGGAACTCTTTGCAGAGACAGAGGATGTTCTGCGACGTCGTCCGTCCTTCCCTTAATCGATTAATAAACAAGTCTGCTCTTCCTTCTCGTGCCACTTATTAAAAACAACAATGACAGGTGTGACCAGACAATGGCTATTGGTCTGCATCCCCCAATGTTTTGATCATTACCACAAACATTTTAGATTTTTTGTTTCTTCAGTCTACAAACTGTTTAAGATAATCAGCTGATGCACATGGACAGTCAACAGTAAAAAAACAGGAAAAAAACATGACTGAAAAACCACCAGGAAATTTCCTTGAAATCATTTAATAGATCCAACCCCTCCTTGAGGACCTAGGCCCGATGTTCTTGGTGTCTAATAATTTGCCCTCTTCCCATTGTTACTCTTCTTTCGTCACCATCAAATAAGCTTGTTTAAAACAGTGCTGCACATTAGTCAGCCCCACCAACACCAGGTCTGTATTTGTAAATGTCTATTGAGTTAATGCATCTGAAATTCAATGTCTACTTATGTTGCGCCAACCATGATAAAGCCCACATTAGCATTCAGTGTTCAAAATCTTCCATACCTTACTTTTGCATAAAAAATATTAAATAATTTGCACATCGGCAGACCGGTAAAATATCTGTAAGGTAGCTAGCTTTCTGCTTCACTGGCTTGGCTTCCCCATTTGTTCAAACAATAGTTGTTTCTTGTCCCCACCCCCTCACCAAAAAAAAAAAAAAATCAATAGGATTTATGATTTACGGTGTGTGACTGTGTTCTGGAGAGTGTGGGTTCCTGCCCTCCCCAGCTATAGCCTGTGAACTGAATTTAATGATGTTTCCCTTCAGGAACAAGGCTGACTGTCAATGCAAGCTGGTTTACCTGGAGCATTTAAATGACATGTAAATACGCCTTGTTACTGGGTAGTGTGTCAAAACTTTTCCTGATGAAATAACACTTTCTGTAATTGGGCCTGGCCTCTCTATCGTGAAAACACTTCAGAATGAACCACATAACTCTCCTGCAGCCACCATTTCAGACATGCGGGGCAATCTGGCCGCGTCTATCACAGTTTCAGTCAGTTCCTCCCTCATGTCAGTGGTCCGCAGTACAATCGTCAGGCTCAAAACGGTGAAGCATGTAGGCGATGCGGCTGGACAATAGCTCGTAGACATCTCGCTCAAGCAATGACGGAAAATCAAATGTTTTAAGTATCCATCCTGAGGACAATAGAAGAACCATCGTGATGTTTTTACCACTTCTCAGGCCATCACTGAATTGCTATCAGTAATCAGTAGAGTCCTGTCATACAGCGTGATTTTGGGTGAGTAAAATAACACACTGTCACAGAAACTAAACTTGATGTCTTTCCTCTCAGTTTCTTTCGACGCATGTCACTTTAGAGCATGCAGCTAGTTATCTACTGTAAAAATACACCCATATTTAACGCATCCTTCCTCACTGTTGTCTCGTTTTCACATCTTGCTGCCTTTCAGTGGAGTGGTAGTTGTCAGATGTTCCCTGAGTTAGAATTCATCTTTTAAATAGATGAACTGTTCTTCCATGTGTCTGAATTCAGTCATCAGAACTCATAGTACTTCTAAGTTGGCCTTCTGCATTAACCTGAATACACTGTTGTGTAATCAAATGGACATACAATAGGTTACAGGTCACCGGCATTAGCAAACATGTGCGGAGTTTAGTAGCACGTCAATTCTCCATGGTTGAGTCACAAGATCATGTGATCCATAAGGCCGGCAAGCCTAATCATTTGTGGTGATTCTGTATACATTGACACTCTGAGTGCACAGTTGTTATCTGCAGTGAAAAGCTCAGAATAATGCCAGCTGAACACAAGCATCAGCCCGGGGCTACAGGAAGAGAAAGAAATGTAATTATCCACAAATTAATTCATCTGGAAAAACTCAGTAATTCAAACAATGTTTTTAGTTGGTAGACCAGCTGGACTCAGGTCATTGTTCCTTTTCACTGCATCATCAATCGCTTGGCAAATTCATTTAAAAGGTTCATTTTAAACATTTGCGTCTAACAGCCATAAGCTGTGATGTTCACAAAGCCTTCGTTTCAGGTTTAGACGTTTCGGAGGAGCATCAGAAGCCAGATTTGCCAGGACCCTCTGATGTTTACCAAATTGTTATGACCTTTCGAATCCACCTCAAAAGATCTCCACTAAAAACTCAAAGCACAGAGCGGTTTGCGGAAGATAATATGACAGGAACTGCTTTGGCTGTACGAGGTACTGCAGTGTTGGAGTGAACATTCACCTTTTCTACAGGGTTTTGTATACCATGTTGTGAGTAATCCCCTTCTTGTAACTTGCAGTGGCACTATTCTCTTTCTGCCCTGAGAGAATGATCAGGACAAGAACAGCGGTTATATGAACACCAGAACTGTTCTTGGTGTGGTGAAAAATGAGAGTAGCTTCCTTCATTTACTGTGTTAATGTCCTTGTAGTGGTTATAACTGGATAAAACAGACGTTCCAAGAGATATTAGTAGTAGTTAATATAATTTTAAACTAATCAACATATAATATAAACGTCAATCGTAACGCACACATAACAACACATTGAATTCAGATGCCTCCAAGGAAGGTCCATGTTGGCATTATTAAATAAATAGCGCCACCTTCTGGTATAACAATGTCACTGCAGCACTGGAGATCTTGTTGGTGGGCCCAGAGCTGGCCCTTGATGACAAGAATCCTGCGACTTTTTGTTAAGCAAATACTAGCTGAAGCTAAGCAGAAATCAGCACACCCTGCAGCTTTTGAGAATCAGTGGAAAAACAGCTTCATTACGTTGATAGTCACCCTCTTCCCTGGACAAACTTCTGGACATTGGCCAGTCTTTATTTGGTTTTCCAAGCTCTTCAAACCCTGATCCAGACGTCACACCTGTTAAAGAGTACTGTGGAGAACATCACACTGGTTCTGTTGTTTTTTTTGCATTGTAATGCGCTATAAAGTATATGCCATGACATTAATGATGATCCAAACTAATCAGTCATTCATTGTAAACACCATTAACATTCCTGAATGTTCATTTCTGAGAACGTGTATCGGTTCACCTGATGAAAGTATAAGTTTGCTGGAGGAGATTGAAAAGCCTTGTGCTTTTTACTTGTTTTTCACAGCATAATTTTGAATCTGATCTGTTCACACATAACGAGAACATCAGCAGAAGAACATCTACTGCTCAGCTTTATTTTTAAACGACAACTTTGAATAAATGAGTAAGGCTTTTCAGATGGTAGATGGATTTCAGTGACTTGGTACCGGAGCAAAGCAGAAGGTAACCGTTTGCCACATGTTGGAGTGTGGACCTAGGTGCAAAGATTAAGATGAATGCATAAAAGAAATGAAGCTTTAAAGTCAGAATTAACTAAAAGAAAAGGCTCCTAAGATGACATGTTTAAGATAGTATTAGGATGACCATACGTCCTCTTTTTCCCCGACATATCCTCGTCCCGGGACCTAAAAAACACGTCCGGCTGGGATTTCCAAATTGCCAAGAATGTCTGGAATTCGACTTCTGCTATTAGACTTTTGCACAGTCACTATTCATTGTGTGCGGGTGTCCGTCTCCTGCCCCCAGTGTCCTCTTTACTGAAAAACAAAATATGGTCACCCTAACTTAGTATATGTATGCAGAAGTTAATATTACGGATTTGTGACTGACTTGCAGGCATGGATCACTGGGAATTCCACCAGCCACATGAATACCAGTGCCTTTGCCACATACAGAAATTGGCTGGTCAGCTGCAGACACCCGCCTGTTTACCGTTATCCTGACGACCAACATCGCCTTTACGGACGGTAATTAAACTTTGAGGAGGGAGATACAGAGACGGGGCCGTGTGGGAAATAAGCCTTGTCACTTCTCCATGTCCAGCGGGAGGCTGCGTTTAAGGGAACTGGCAACCGGCGCTATGAGCTGTGGTGGATCTTATTAAATGAGATCTATATCACTTAGAGGAATGTGTACAAAAAATTATGGATGTACTCGGAAATAAAGAGCATAATATAGAGCACAGTGCAAAAGTCTTGAGCCAACCCTCATTTCTTCATACACTTCCAAAGAGCCGGACTGTCTTGTTTTTTTTTTTTTTATGTAGTCTTGTGGAATAGTTCTCCAGGATTCCTGAAGGACTTTCAAAGTTTCTGGCTCTCGTTTTCAGTCCAGTCTCTGTACCAGACCAGTTTCAGAGGAAAGTTTTTTTTTGCTTGTTAAGGCAAAGGGGTGGCTCAAGACTTTTGCACACTACTGTATGTCATGCTTGTGTTATAATATTGAAGTGTACACCCAGGCTGTAAATTCCATTACGTGGTTTACACAGATCCATCTGGTACAGGCAAGCAAGGATTATAATCTGAAGCAATACAGTTTACAAGCTGGTAATGCCTCATTGCAGAGACCATTGTATTTTGCTAAACTTTGTGTTTTGTAGACCAAAGTGTGTGTGGGAAAATGTGACAATTGCTTTTTGTGAGGAAGGCAAGCAGGACCATATATGGAAGGAATCGGGATGGGAATGCCTGGTTTATGGCTGGGGGGAGGTTCAAAGTCTAAAGGAGAAAAGATAGAAGTGTTTATATTCCACAGGAAGGAAAACAAAAATGAACATACAAATCGCAACCACAGTCCTTGGGGAAGGCATCAACTTATGTATGTGTCGAGTTGGGGGTACCTGGACCAAAACAAAAAAAAATGGTGCACCTGTTTTTACATCTGGCAGGAAACTAAAGACCGATGGAACTAACCGATGTGCAAAATGGCAGTCACATGACTCTCTGAGGCTCCCCTTGTCCAAAAACCTTGTAACAAGTGATCAGCAACAGAACATGCAAACTCCTCCACATACGCCAAGCAGGAACAGGATTTGAACCCCTGACCTACGAGGTGTGAGGCAACAGCTGCTATGTGTGAAGGCATCACGCTGTAGAAAGAACAGGCTAAAATAGTCATTGAAAGAGAAGCTGAGCTACTTCAACACCAGAAGAGAAAGACGGAGTAGAAACACAGATGAGAGACACATAGAAATTCAACTGGGCATAGATTTTAGAAACACAGACGAGAGACACGTAGAAATTCAACTGGGCATAGATTTTAGAAACACAGACGAGAGACATGTAGAAATTCAACTGGGGATAGATTTTAGAAACGCAGATGAGAGACATGTAGAAATTCAACTGGGGATAGATTTTAGAAACGCAGATGAGAGACATGTAGAAATTCAACTGGGCATAGATTTTAGAAACGCCGATGAGAGACATGTAGAAATTCAACTGGGCATAGATTTTAGAAACACAGACGAGAGACATGTAGAAATTCAACTGGGCATAGAATTGCCAAGGAATGGCACAATTTTATAGGAACTGAAACACCATGCTATAAATTCATAGACTGGAGAGAAGATTTTATCAAGTGTGCACAATTCTCCATGAGTACAGTTTTATTAACCTACTTATAAGATTATATTTAATCATTGTATAATTATGTCACAATTTTTTGTAAAAATGAATAAATAATGTAAATCATCCATCTTGGAAGATCTTTATCTAGGCATTCAGATTCAGATTTATGTTCCACATCGATATACTCAGAGCAAATATGTATCGCACCTAATTTAGAGAGGGCTGTATGCCATTTTCTGTTACACTGACATGCACGGTCCTTCACGTAGTTTAAGTGCTCCATCTTGATATGAAATCTATGCAGGAAGTGTGGAGCCTCGACGTTCACTTCCTGTGATGGCATGTGAATGCACTTTCTACTCCTATTAAATTTACTTATTCAAAGTTTACTCACTTAAGCTTCACACTCATCATTAAGGTGCAGGATTAAAACGTGACCTTCAGTGGATAAACAAATAAATGTGAAACTAAAGCAAAAACAAGTTTTCATGCTATTCCAACCATGCAGAATTAGTGGTTTCCTATGATCATCTTTCCATATGCTCAAGTACAATATACATATTTACAATGCTTCTGTGACTGGGCATGTGATGTTATTTTCACATGCAATATTTGAGGCTGTAAAGCAAAAATGCTGTTAAAAATATGCACGCTGGATGTAGGATTTCTATGGAAAGGATGTGTATGACAGCAAAGGTGTGTCTGTGATGGATATAGGATATTATTAGAACTAAGGTCCATATTAGAGATACTGGTCTGCATGAGAGATGTTGAGGGCTTACAAGAGATATGTCTGTATGAGGCTGTGTATCAGATATTTCCTTAAAGGAAGTCCACCTGTATAAGCGAGGTCAGACGTCTACATGAGGTACAAGGTAGGCTGTCTGCAGAAGATGCTGGTCTGTATAAAAGAGCGGCGTTGTCTGCAAATGAGGTAGGTTTGCAGGTCAGCCTCCTCCCTCATCCACACCAGTCTTCCACTAAGAGATTCTCTCTCCAGTATGCAGACATACCCCTCCTCCAGACATCTGATCTCCGTCGAAACCAGAGGCTCCACCTTCCTCTTCCAGTTTCTATCCAACTGCAGTTCACCTACTGAGTAACGTCAGTCAGATTATACCTGGGTAATCTTGGTGTCTATACATCGGTTTTACTGAACGGGAGTGAACAGGTCAAAAGCAACCATTTTAATGCAGAATTTTCTTTTCTATTATTTACCATTAATAAACTTGATGTTGACATGCTACTGTAGAAACCTGTTTTTGCAAATCTGAGGTTAAGTCGTGTCGACTTGCAATCCCGCGCACTGTGACGTCAGCCAAATTTTATATCTGCGAACTGTAAATAAGGAATGTATGTCCTTACCGTGTACACTGTACTGTAAATGGTACTGTACACGGTAAGGACATATCATTCAGTGTGCTTTTTTCGCATCTGTTTTCAGACGGCGGCACTCTGCAATGTAAAGCCCAATAATTTGGATCTCTCTTAATAAACTGCAGCTGGTTGCAGCTAAAAGATAAACAGCCCCTGAGGAGAAGAAGGCCTGATTTCTGTAACAACATTGCACAGCACTGAAGCATCCACACAAAATTTTGCCAAAGCTGCTGGATAGATAAGTCAGTAAATATAATCAGCAACCCAAATCACATGTTGTGCACTGCGGTGCCTACATCACATAACAGAAATGAACAGCTTCTCCGAGGGGAAATACTGCAGTTAATGTTTATCCTTAAATCTTCATGCAAAAATGCTATAAAACATAGAGGCAATAGATAAATATTGCACTTTCCCCAAGGACCAACCATTGCCTAAACCCCACGTATTTCACATGATGTACTCAGGAGAAGATAGCATTTTAAAGATGGTGTGGCTCTCTTTAACCCTCAAAACGTCCTTTGGTAACAAACACCCATGCAGACTTTCATCCTGTCTGATTACATCTGCCAAGGTAATGTGTCCCTGCTGTGTACTGAAATATGCCTCATGCGTATGTCAACTTTCTTGAAAATAAACTCACTTCCTCTACGTGAGCATCATTGTGTATGCGATAACATGTAAGTTGTGATAGGAATATGAATCCAAGCAAGACAAACACTGACATAAATATGGACATGAGAGTATGCTACAACATCCAAAATATGGAACAAACTATATGGTGCTGAAATCTAAAACCCTTGTTATAACAGAAATTAGTGATGGGGTAAATAGGGCATCAAGACACGTGGTGGGTGGGAGTATCCTTAACTAACCTATCAATGCTGATGTTAAATGAGGCTTCAAAACCCATGGTGGGTGGGAGTATCCTTAACTAACCTATCAATGCTGATGTTAAATGAGGCTTCAAAACCCATGGTGGGTGGGAG
>JAACJT020000086.1:16651584-16666339 GCA_009936485.2 Gymnarchus niloticus | reverse complement strand
TATCATGAGCTACCAACCAATACTTCCACCCAACATGGGTTTTTAAGCCTCATTTGTCCCATCACTAATAATGATACACTAAAAACTGCTACACATCGTCAGGTAGTATCCCCTTACAAGAAAATAGTTTTGGTATTATGCGCTTCTGCTGATTAGAATTGTAAAGCTTGTATGAACGTTACACAGGTAATAGGCCTATGTAAGACATTAATGCACTGAAGCATTGGAATTGTGAAGTTGTCATTTAAACTCACAAACAAAATCTGAATTCAGTCTGCCTTCAAGGGTGTCTAGTCTTGTGCGAGCGATATGGTAACTTCATCGATGTGGGTGATCCAGCCCAGATTCAAATCCATGACATCAGAGGGAAGACTTGCTCACTTCACCACACTGAGACAGTAGATTGTGGGCTGCGCCCTACAGAGAATGTAACTAACACGCTTCCTCCAAGACAGGTCAGAAGCAACCTGCACTTCAAGAATTGGAGAGAAACATGTTCTATAAGCAGATGCTTCATCTTAGTGGTGAAGGTATGAAATTGTCTACATCTTTTTCTGCAACTGATGAACCTGCAAACCATATTGTTGGCCCCAGATACTCACTGAATCCCGAGTCAACCCTGGTCTATCAAGATTTCTGTCAAAGGTAATGAAATCTTTATTTGCCTTTCGTACATACACCTTACCCGCCGAACCACACAGCAGCCCTGTTGGTAGTACATCTCACTGGACAGACAGAATGAGGTAACGTCTCATACAGTAAATCAAAACAAAGAACAAAAAAAAGAGTGATTATACACTAAAGTACTAAGTATTAACTCAGTGCTGTACACTTAACCAACCGATATTCGATTTCAGTTTCAACTATTTTAAAAAACTATAGCTTTGGGTGGCCCCTTGAAGGCTGGCTGTTTAAACAAAAGTCTTAGAAGGACCTCTTTTGAATTTTACATGCCCTGTCTCTACAGCAACTGTAACTTAGCAAGGGGGGCTGGGCTGAAGAGCACATGAACATGGGGTTAAGGTATTCCATGAATATTAACAGTGCAGGAGCAGAGAAGAGTGAATAAAATAACCAGGACATATTGAGCAGTGAAGCAGGAAGTCTTCTAGGCAACCTTATGACAACTGGAGACCCTGATCAGCTAGGAGTATTACGGTATGTAGGAGACAGAAATGATTAGTATTATGGTATGTAGGAAACAAATGACGCATATGAGGCTGTCAATGTGCATCTTCACACCTCTGAAAGACTATAACACTCAGGTAATTTCAGTTACTTACGCACTTTGAATTTAATGGGCATACGCCATGACAACTAGAAATCCTGCATAATTCGAGCCTTTATAAAGCGACTTGATTTTTTTTTTCTTGCCAGCAGTCATTTTGCAACAAAGTGAAAAGGAACTCGAAGTGAGCTTTTGATGTTTTCTCCTAATTAAATGTGCTATGAAAACTAAATGGCATGCCAGGCTTACGTCTCCAGCGTGACGACAACATAGGAATTTTGTTAGCTCTTATTGTGCCTTCCAGCTGAATATCATAGCAAACAAATTCAATTAAGCTTTTACTTTTTATTCTCCCCGCTCTTTAATTGCCCTTAAAGCACGCTGTGGCGTATCTGTGTAACGTGGTGGGTGAATCACAGCAGATTTACCTACATTCACTAGGCGAGATTCTCTATAAATAATATATTATTTTAATTCAAAGCCGAAGGCTGAAGCCATGAAATGACAGAAAGGATGAGCTCCAGGGAACAAATTTATTCTTATTATCCAGTAAATCTCAGATGTTTACACAAATAAAGGGGTAATACACAAGAAAGAAAGGAAGATGCACGTAAATTACTATGAGAGCAGAGCCCCATAATACACGGGTCTAGCAAGCTTGTCAGCAGCCCTGCAGGGGCTCCAATGCATGATTTCCATAGAAAGTTTCCGAAACGCCATTAATGCGTCCACCAATGATGGATTCAGCTGTCGTCCGCCTCCAGGTTTATATTATTCCCAAACTTGGCATATAGCTGGACTTTCAGATCTCCTAGGACTTCCTGTATCGAAGACACCTGGCTCTCGAGCCCCTTGATCTCTTCTTTTAACAAAACCTATGGAACAGCGCCGTACAGAAGTTAAAGTGGAATTGAAAGAATGTATGATGGGCTTACATCTCATGAATGAAAAATAATCGTACAAAATATGACTTTTCCTGGTATCCAAATATTACAAATTCAGCCCAAAAAATGTTATGATTGTACTTTCATTGGAATTGTTCTTTCATAAAAAAAAAAAGACAAAGTTGCCCAACTTCCATGCTAAAATCTTGGTTGGAGTATATTTAACATATAATGTATATTTTTATTTTTCTTTCCAAGCAATGAGTGCAAAACAAAATTATTTAAATTAGGTAGGTCATTTTAGAACAGTGCGTTTTGTTTTACAATAAAACTAAAATTTCCAGGTTCAATTAATGCAATAAAACATCCATCAATATCTGTTTACCCAACGCAGGGTCATACTAAGGCTTGAGAAAACTCCACCCACAGAGTCAGGAGTAGGATTCAAAACTCACATCACTGAGGGTATGAGGCAATCATCAAACATTATGGGCAATGAGGCCAGTTATTTTCATTTGTCTGGGGCTCAGGAAAAAAGTAGGCAAATAATGCTTCAGCTCTACTCCACTGCACCTAGCCTTTCATCATATTTCAGACGTGTTGAACAGAGGCCGAGCCTAAGATGAACGTTATGTATAGTGGAGAAAACCATACCTTTGCACTTTCTAACATGTCCTGCGTCTCCTCTTGAGTGTGACTTATAAAGACATCTCCAATTTGATATGGGACAAGCAAAGAATCGTCATCGAACATCATGATGTCATCACTGGCATCCTCCAAATTCTGCAGCGATTTCTAGAAAATGTGATTGATGCGAAAAAACCCAGTGCAGTGCAGACATCAACCAAATGGAATTTCATCTTTTTTCGATACACAGCTATGAGGTTAAAATGATATCAATGGTTAACAGGTCTTACTTTTTTGGCTTCTATTTCATCTTTTAGTTCTGTCATACGATTCGTATTTCTGGCAAACTTATTGATCTTCTGTTGGTCTTCGAAGGTAACATTCACATCTTCCACCGCCTGCAAATTACAAAACCAACAAAGAAAACACACTACCACATGCAAGGGATTTTTGCCATGTTTGGGTCTTCGGTGTTCACCTGTTTACCCCATTTTTAAAAGCTCCAGTCTACCATAATACATGCTGGGGTTAATAAGAGCTGTTATTAGTAACATTTGTTAAACTTGAAATGTTTCATCAATTAGAGATACGATTCTATTGCCTGCGTCAACGGTTTCTAGATCGTGTGTAAAGAAATACGAATATACATAAAGGTTATTGTAACGTCATATTAACAGTAATTAACATCAAACAGTAAGGAACTTTTCCAGCTGCCTGTTTCTGCGCTTTGCACCAACTAGCTAAATGAAGGGAAGATTTCTCATGCAATTCATGTGCAACAGAACAGGCTTTTGGTACAATCAGTAACAAGCGATCAGAATGATCATTAGGGTAAAAAGTGCAACACTAATATCTTAAAGTACACACTACGATGAAAGGTCTTTCGTTAAACTACACAGTAAAGGTCACAATGTTTCGAAAAGGCGTGTTCACTTACAACACTCTTCTTCATGGTGGCCGCCATTTTCTGTGGGAGAAACCAATTCGATTTACCGGTATATGTATACTAGAGAAGCGTAAAATCGCAATATAAATTGCTGCTTTAAGTATAATGTATATGTGTGCGTGTGTGTGGTTACTTCAGTTACTTGGTAATTTTATTTAAATACGCTTAATATGTTGTAATAATTAATTTAAAAACTACGAATACATGGTAGCGTCCATCATTGTGACGTCACAACACGTTGTTTCGTTAAGCGTTTGTTGTTAAAATTGTAGTAACGCGGCATCACCAGCAGATGTCAGGTTTTGTGCATGTAGTGGCAGCCAGTCGGCTGGGTCAGTATCAGCAAACCTCAACCGCAGCGAAGGCCGCTGATAGCTCAAATGTGGTAGAGATCCAGGTAGGGATCACTGTCCCTGCACTGGCTCGAGGATTCTAGTGATGTATAATCCCGGAGTGTCAGCCAGAACACCACTTAGGCCAGAGATCCTGGAAACTTCATTCGGGTTCAAGCATGGCAGATTACACCAGTCCTCATAACACAAACCCTGAACACTATAATCTATGGGCCCTCGGCTGCACGCACATACATCACCTTGGTTCCACCTAGCTTGGGAGACCATTATTGGGAACCTTAGGTTCTAGAATAAAGAACGAGGGCAATGGAACACAATATTCTGCCTGAATTCCAGGAGCCCGAGGGCCTTTTCTACAGTGCACTTAATGACAAGACAGCACCATGATACACTGCTGCAAGAGCACACGATCTTTCCTTGCTGAATAATTGTAACAAAATTAACAAATCTCCCGATTCCTGCACTATGTTTTCTGCTAATGTCCATGGGTTGTAAAAATGTTTTCCATAATGACTGGATTTTCTGTACCCATAAATTGATGCAACATACAGAGAACCATTCAAAATTCTCAATATGCTGCTTAAATAAACAATTAACTGGAACACGTCCACCTCATCAGTGAAGCAATTGATGTTGACTGAGACAGACAGGCAGAATGGGACCCATTTGATACTCCAGAATAAAGAATGTTTGGAATTTTTGTGGGTTTCTTCAGAGGCATCACTAATGTTTTCTATGGTAATAATTGTTCATTAACTTTTTTGAGGAAGTTGCTCCGAAAAGCCATACTGTACAAAGGAGTTGTTGTTTTTCATTCCACCATCATTGTTCACACAGCTGCTCCAGAAATCAAGCTTATATCATTCCCCCGAGACTAACATATAACTATCATCTTTGTGTATTACCACAGTCTCTCACAAGGGCACAAAAACTCAGCCAAAGGGAAGGATTATCATTTTGACCAGCTCTACCCTGGTTATGTATTTATTTATTCAGCATCTCAACAGGCACTCGTTATTGCAAAACAGAATGCTTGCAGTGTTTTGTCGGCTAGAATTGGACTGCAAACATCTTTCTAAGAAATGTTGGGTACATCAGACTATGTAATTACTTAATCACTGAGCTCTTGAGGTGGACAGTACCATGAATCTGAAACACGCATTCCAATTTCTTACTATTACAATGCAACACGGAAACGAGGTCCTTCCAATGTGTACCAGAGTGCTTAGCCGGTCACAGAGCTGGTGTTTTTTTGTCGCTAGCTTAGACTATTCTAGTATGTTTATGTTCTGCAGGGTGCGAATTGGTTTTCTTCATGTGTTTTTAGAAGGCTGGTGATTGATGAGAGCCCAGAATGAAATAAATGCAACACGGACCATTTTTTCAGCAGTTTTAATTGCTGAAATTGAATCCTGTAAATTGCCCGGTGTTAAAATGAAGCTTTGAACTGGGAGTGGAGAGCAAGCCTAGCTTTGCTTCAGTGTAGGAGCAGTGTCCCCACCTCTCCAACCACTTGCTCAGTCTCCCCCATCCATTGTGTACTGTGTTCTTGGCAACTGTGACCAATGGTGACATTGTGGTTGCAAATTTTATTCATGAAAAATTTCAGTTTGGACCTGATACTTTGCATTGTGTCTGAATGGAAGTTTGACTTTAAGAGTATTTTGGGCTCTTCAGCAGCAACACCAAAGTCAAAATGTTTAATTTGTCATACACACAGTATGGCAGAGACATCTGAACATTGAAATGCTTGAGAGTTTTCACCATCTCGTTGCGCACCTGGTCCTACAAATATTAGCTATTTCCTACGATACAGATCCAACAGAGAGTTTCACACCAATACACCAACATGAGACTCGCACAGAATTACAGAGGTATCTGGAATTGATACTTGACTCTTTAATTCCACCAGGCTTGGACAGGGATCACCTCTGATCCTTGAATGAACACAGCTGAAGTCAGTGTGGTTTAATTTTTATCTTCTGAGGCGTTTGACCTCCTGAGGACTTGTCTCATGCGAAGGGTGTATTGTGGGAATCCCCCCAAACCTAGGATGTTCTATGTGGTTTCCTGTTCAACCTGTCTGGAAGGGAGCTGGTTCAAATGCCAAGGCCAGAGGAGTGATCAGATTACTATCACGTCCTTGTTCAGGATCATCCCGAACCCTGAAAATTGCTCTGAGGTGCTGGACAAACTACTGCTACTGACCTCAAGTTTTGTCTCCACTTATACATTTGTCTCATAGGAGAGCATGATGTGATATGCCAAACCAAAGAATTTTTAGGTATCTATATTCCTACTGAATTACTTTATAGAATTATCTGTTATTGTCATATCTGTATAATGGCAGCATGCCCGAGGGGGTGGGTGGTCCGCTGACCTGATGTTTTCTCTTCTTGCTGAGGAGTTTCTGGTTCCTCTCCTCCCTTGTCTTCTGGCCTTTCTTCTTTTTTTACTTCTCCTTTTTCATGAAAGTAACAATGTAAGAATTAGAGGCCACTGTGTTGTGAAAGGCACTATAAATATAGATTGATTAATGCCTATCACGTGTTTCTTCTCCATCGTTTGTTGTGTGTTATTTTGTGACACAGAATGAGCATTCTGGCCCCTGGATTTGATTAACGAGTAACAACAATGAAGCGACAATAAGGCCTAATGAAAAGCAAGCATTAGAAAGTGTTAAGTGAGAGGAGACGGATGGCTGATTAATGTCTTTCACACTAACATAGTGTTGTTTTTTAGTTCTGTGGATTTTTGTTAGATGGGTAGAAAAACAATTCCACTGAAAGATGCTAATTGTTGTTCTGCATTTCGCCTCCCGGTGGCAGCTTGTGTTTGAGGAGCTCAGCATTTCTCAGCGAGGTGTTTTGACTGATTTGTGACCCACCGTCTTTTGCTCCTTGTTCACATCGGGTCTGAGAAAACAATACGTCTTTATTGACGAAGGTCAGAAAGCAGCACCCACATGAAAATGTCAGATCAATGGGTGGCCTCCCTCCCACGGGTTCGTACTGCCCTCTACTCTGTCCTGGAATCAGTACAGAGATTTCTGTTATGTGACTCATTGTAGTACCAAAGAATGTTCCTTTTTTTGTAGTAGTAGCAGTATCTAAGAGGATTCGGATTCTTTAGCAGTAATGGGCATCCTGCTCTTAGATGGAGAGGTACAATGCATAGGCAAGTTCATTGGCCAAATATGAAATCGATCGTTGTCAGGAGTGTGGAATTTCAGCTGGATTGGAGCGCATGGAACCCTGCCGGGCAGAGACCCGCCTCCAGGGGGTATATTGACACGTGGGTGGGTTAAGCACAGATTGGGATGGTAACACTTTAGTTGGAGTTCTGGGCTTAGTCAAAGCCCACTGTCTCAGTGAAACAAGGCATAGTAAAGTAAAGATCAGTAAGATTTAAATAATCAACTATTCTAGGAAAACTATTCACAGAAGCGCATTTTATTTCTGCAAGGACGCTTTCCCAGTCATTAAGACGAGTAAACAAATCTGTGCACTTTCTGATTCTTAAATGTACATGACAGATATTTAATCTCATTAAAAGGAGAACATAATCCCACAGATTCATCAACTCCTCAAGCTAGTTTAGCTATTCGAGCAACCAATCCAGAAAAATAATAGAAAATCAGGCTCATTCTGGCGAACAAAATTTTATTAACAGTGATGAAAAGGTTCAAGAAAACTCATAACATGATTGAGTCAAAATAATCTTCACTAGCTAAAGATTTTAAAATTGCTGAGACTAGATCTGCTAATGTCACACAACTAGTGAATATATCACAAACAACTGAGGGGTCTTGTTTGAAATGACCGGAAATTCTGCGCATCTGCTGACAAACCGAACTCGTTAATCACATTACAGATTGTTAATCAGACCCCTAACGGGTGCCACTTATTAATTAAATATAAATGTCCACTTCACTTGGTGGTCCAACCCTTTTAACTCTCGACCATGTTTGGTTTTCCCAAGCTTTGCTACCAACAAAGGCCAGAAGACTTTTGCCACACGGGCTTCTTCGGATCCGGTGTGCTGCCTTTCGGCAGCTGAAGATTGACTGAAATGCTCATGGCTCCTGTTGTGCCTGCTTCTCCAACAAGTGGGAATGGTGAGAGAGACACTGACAACAGCTGGAAGGTAGAATTGACACACCCCTCCTTCTGTTCCAGAATGCCAGCAGCTGAACAATGCCTACAGTTCTTCATTTGTTTACCTTGGCTGGATTCATCTATTCTGAGTCTTAATTCTTCTTAAGTTAATTCTTCACTAGGTACAGTGAAATTCTTATTTGCCAACATGATGTTAAATAACAAATACTAATAAAGCACCGCAATAAATAATGGAAAAAAAAATAGCACAAAACATTAGGTCCTAGATATTGTCCCTGAAAATTGCTGACTGCGTGCTTATGGTTTGAAGCTGCCTGCCCGACGGAAGGGGTGAGAAAAGTGCCTGTGCTGAATGTCTGGGATCTTGTATGATGCCTTCTGCCATTCAGAAGTAGTGTGTTCATTTGGTGTTGTTATGAGAATATATATCGGACTGGTTATGTATTTTTTGTCAATTTAATGTCATGTGAAACTGACTAGGATAAGAGGTTAGAAAATGGATGGATGGATGGATGGATGGATGACTTAATGTCTACTGCTTTATTACCTGCAAATCGAAGTAACACTGTATATTCAATTCAATTTTCAATTTTTATTTATATAGTGCCTTTAACATGAAGCACTGTCATAAAGTGCTTTACATAGTCCCCAGAGAGTAAGCCAATGGTGACAGTGGCAAGAAAAAATTCCCTCAGGAGGAAGAAACCTTGGGAGGAACCAGACTCAAGGGGGAAGCCTGTCCCCCTCTGGCTGGGACTGGGTTGGACAAATTTATTAATACAAATAAGAACAAAAATGTTGTAACAGGCAGGAGGACAACACGGTATTGGAGGATGCAGTTATGTCATCAGGGCAGGTTCAGTGGCTCAGAAGGCAGCAAGCCCATCAGTGTGGACAGCGAAGTAGAAGGAGGGCATGGTAGGCCAGCAGATGATATGGGGATCTCTTGAATTCAAGCATCCGAAAGAAGCACCCCAAAGAGGGGGGGCATGGGGGGAAAGAGAATGTGCATGAGCAGAGCAGCAATTTAAGGCAGCAGAATAATTGCAATAAAACAGCAAGAGCCCCGGCATAACTATATATGGCAGCATAACTATGAGGGAGAGACGAATGGGGACACAGGCATGAGGAATCCTTGAACGCCAGCACTCCAACAACACACAGTACATACAAAGCAGGAGTGACAGCACTGACAGAACAGTTCATCCAAAGTCAATGGCACTGATCTTCACCCACCTCTGCATCTCTATATTGTCCTTCAAAGGTATTTTCCAGGTGTCATTAAGGTTACCCTTCTCATACAAATGCTTATTACCGCAGTGCTCACCAACCTCTGTACACTGGTGGAACTTCTCTTCGAACTGACATGTCGTTTCTGATCATAGCTGAGCTGTTTGGGGTCCGTTTGAAAGAATCTGCGAATCTGGTGAAATACAAGTGGGCCGCAAACATTAGGCCGAGGCAGAAAACTTATTTTTTTCTCCAAAACTGGTTAACATGTTGATAAAAACTGGTTTCTCTGCAGATTAGGCAGTCTAGACAATTGGTATTTTTGATTTTTTCGGTGAATGTGCTTCCACATTTTTTAGGAGTCACACGTGAACCATCATATGTAAACCATTTTGCATGAATCAGTTGCGTGCTTCTACCATCTTTAAAGCATTTGCTAGAAAATTTGTTCAGTTTACTAACAAATTTGCTACACATTTAACTCTTCATTATGCATTTAAAACGTGATGGTTTTATTAATAAATCCCTGAACATTGGATGAACTGTGTAGATTTGAGTCTCATTGACTTAAACTCCTGCAGTGTTGATTTTAAATGAATAATTACTATTATATAAAAACAAGTTTATCTGGGAATGTTCTGATTTACTTTAAAGCATAATGAAATCTTTAAGAAAATAATTTTAGATGCCTTGTGTAATTAGGTATATAAAACGATAATTAAAGTTGTTGGTTATCAACAGCTCATGAATACACTTTGGGATTAATGACATTTGGTCATTGATGGTCAAATCTGTAGCTGAAACTGAAATGCAATGGCAGGGTATTTGCATGACTCCTCAACAACTGCTCAAGGGTAATTTATGTTGAGAACATAACGTCAGCTCTCCAAACAAAACTAGTTTTAGGAAGACAGAGAAATCAAAAGATGATCTTGAAGACCCAGATATGCTCTGTTTTTCTGACATAAAGGAGAAAAAATGGCAGCAGAAAAAAGTTAAACTCATCACTAATATATGACCTGACTGCACGACATGAAGCCCTTCACACAAATGTTTTTCTACATCCAGCGGAATTGTAATTACGTTCTTGTTCGTATTTTGTATAGCCGTGCACGTTAGATTTATATATGGTCATGATTTGTGTGAAGCATATTTACACTGTGGTGCACTGTGTGTGTGTGTGTGTGTGTGTAATTTGCACGCTCTCCTGATGTCGTGCAAGTTTTCTCTCCCAATGCAAATTAATGCGGTTTGGCTCCATGACATCTCTTAATCACCCATAGTGCATGATCATGCGTGAGACATTGAAATTTCCAGTAATTCTTATTTCGCAGGTATGGTCCAGAAGACCATAGTTACACCACTCCTTGTGTAACTCCTCTGAGCAAATAAGACAATGTATGCCCAGGGTAATAAGAACACCAAGCTAATCATTTCAGATGGCTCCACTCTGCTCCCGCAACAGCATCCTGGAGATTAAAATTGGCACAGCGGGTTCTAGAAACAGACAAATAAAACACTGACTGAGGAAATGGCCAGCCTGAAACTGACCTGGCTTTGTTGGTGCAAAAGCCCAGAGAGATCGTTCTGCTATCTGCAGAGATCAGAAAATAATGCTCTGTGTCTTTTGTTCACAGGAGACAGGATGTGCCTTGCTGACTAAGAACAGGGTTACAAATACAAGCATTTAATTCCTGATTCAGCTTTCTGGCCGTATTGAAGCAACATCTTGAATGGTTCTTTTCATCTGGGCTGAGGTATTGGTCATTTTGGCACTTACATTTATGATTAAGTTTTTTTATTTTTTGCAGGTTAAGATTTGAACTGAGGCTGCACCTATTTGCAAAGTGACCTGACAGGGAGATAAAACGTCTTTCGTTAAAAATACGAGTGGAAAAGGGTCAGTTTCAGATGGGTATTACTAACAAACCGGATGTTTATTTTTACCCACGTTGCAAGAAACACCTAGGTGGCGACAGACGGAGAAGTTAACCCAAACACACAGTAACGCCCACAGCAAATGTAAGCTGATGTTGAGTATTAAATACACTCTAATACCTGGATTTAATAAATATGTGAGCTTAAAAATGTCTGCTATAAAAATAATACTCACAAAACTTCGAAGTTAAACTAGGGTGACCGTATTTTGGTTCTCAATAAAGAGGACACTGGGTGCAGCAGGGTGACATGGGGCAGACAGACACCCGCACACAATGAATAGTGGCTGTGGAAAGCACAAGCCGAATCACGGACGTTTTTGGCCATTTAAAAATTCTAGTCGGATGCATTTTTTAGGTCCCTAAACGAGGACATGTCCAGGAAAAAGAGGATGTGTAGTTACCTTATAAGTTAAATGTACCAAAAATAGTGAAATGTAAGACAAAACCTTTACGTAGTTTACACTATATGCAGCAGACAACAAGGTGTGTATAAACTGAACATTCATCATTCCACTGCTATTCTACAGTTCTTGTTCACTGCATTGTGTTTCATATTAAATGTTTAATATATGTTAATAATAAATGTTTAATAATATGTTTAATATGTTTGGCCACAAGAGGGAGATTTTCAATGGGCAAATTTAGAATCTAGAACTTTAATCATCAGGATCATTATTTCAAAAGTAACAGTTTTATTTTGTATAAGATTCTGTTTTATGGTGCTTTAATGGATCTTCTGTTTCCCAGCATTCTGTCTCCTGTATGAGTTCAGTTGGCTACGGTGCTGCTTACAAACCCCCACTGAGTACATTTGTGATGTTACGTTGTATCAGTCAGGCAAGAATTTCCAGCATTTCCATGTCACAGTAGGGCCTGCCATCACAGCATTCCACTCTACAAATACAGTGACTCAGGGTTGCTACGGAGGTTCCACCTTGCGACAGGCTACCACAGTCATTGCGGTGTGTCAAGATCAGGCTCTCTGCCTTACACTAGAACACTAAATGAATCGCCTTCTGTACCTCCTTCACATTAGCATGGCGTTTAGCATGTTCTCCAAATGCAAGCGGTTTTATTACCATAAATGTTAACATTAGTCAAGAATGACCTTTATTAAAACTTCAAATTTTGGTATTGAAGCCCTCTGAAATATTTTTAAAATTTCTAGATCCTTGCAAAAGACAAAGTATATAATGTTAATCATATATATATATATATATATTCATGAATTTTTACTGTTTTTTGCATATAAATTTGGCCCACATGCATTGAATGAAAATGGACTCTCACTGCAACAAGGCTGTTACTTAAAGAACATGTATTGCATTTTATCTCAGCACTTTTTCATCAGGTCAGATCCAGCAACAAAAACCACCAGACTTCACTGACAAACTCAGGAAATGGGGCCATGGCCTCATTAAAAGGCAAAAACGACCATTAATAACAGAAAGCAAGAGGAAACAGAAATTAAAGATGAATGTTTTTTTGACAAACAGGCTTCAATAACTGAGTTGACTGATACCATAGAACTGGAGGCTAACTATCATGGAATCACAAAATTGACACAAGCTGTCGTATGCATTTGTCCCGTCTCTCACCAGCTAACATGATGTATGTACGTGGATTAGATTAGATTAGATTAGATTAGATTAGATTAGATGGATGGATGGATGCCTTTCTTGGACCCCACTGTTTATAATCAATACTGTTATAAGGTACAAGGTTATAAAGTTATAAGGTATATGTAGAAAACACCCATCTTGTTGGTTTTTATAGGGATGTGTGAAAATCAAATTCATTTCTTGCTGCATTGCACATGTGAATATGACGTACGGCATCAGCGAGCTTAAACTTAGTTGGCAATGTTATGTTATTCACAGTCAATTAAAGGAGATTGTAAGATAACTGCTAAACTTCTGATAAACATGTGCTCTGAAACAGAATCTATGAAAAACCACATCATGATGCAAAACAGAAATATATGCAAGGAAACAAGTCTGGAAAAATTCTAAAATCTATTTCGGGTACATCTGATATATTAACACGGTGTGAGGATAGGACTCAGCTCTGCAATTTAAATTGGTAATCATGCACGTTCACGTTGCCTGACACACGCAGGGTGTCTGGTTCGTGGCTGAGGTTTACGGAGCATCCGAACTATCCCACTGTATACACTGTGAATCGTTCTGAGATGAAAGAAGTTCTTAGCAAATAGCTAATGTTTTCATTGGTTTGTCAGGCCTGTATATATCCCAGAGTTACATCCTGTTTCTGTGTAGCCACACCTTAGACAGGTGATGTGTTGTTTGTCCTCAGAGGTCTCGGAGGCTGAGAAGAACTACCAATGTTTGTATTCTCTCACTCACACACACACACACACACACACACACACACACTGTCTCACACACGAGTAGATGGTATTGTTACAGCTGGGTGATGCTGATGAGCTCAGCGTCATGAACAAAGGTGCCCTGTGCAATATGGCAGTTGTCATCTTAAGATTGAAATGATAGCCTGTTGATTAAAGGCTGACAGCTCCACCCTTAAGCAGGTAAATATACACAGTGCAGAACAGGGTGCTGCATTCATTTATCGAGAAACGCAGACAGGTGCTCTTGACTCGAATACTGGAATACCGCACAGAGATATAACCCTCGGATAACAGTGTATCCAGCCAGAGAGCATCCTGCAATTGGAGGTAAGGCATCAGTATTCTGTAAGTGCGTGAATGCTCAGCTTGTGACAAATAGCTGGTAGCTCACTATGCTGCTTGCTGTCACCACGCACTTCAAAGTGACTTGTGACAGCACAAGTATGGCAGTGGAAGGTGGTCCATTTGCCGGATAATTTCACCTAATTTTATGCTGCATGGTGCCATTTTGGTCCTCTGTTAGCTGCCAGATCGAGCTGCTTGCTCGCTTTCATTACACCTGTGTGTGTAGCGGTGTTTGTGACAGTTAGCCTTATGGAGTTTATGAGTCACTGCCTCAAGGGTCATGTGCCTATTAACTCTCATCGTCAAAGAGGAAATTGACTTGACATCACTGGCATGCATTTTCTTCTTAGAAATATGTTGTTCATTTGTGTCAAAAATAACAGAGTAACTACCGCAATGCCAGTAGATATTCTGAACGAAATTTTGGTGAAAAAAAAACACAATTGGGTCCAGTGAATGGCATGATGTTTTTTATTTCTAACTAGTAGTTCACAAACAAGCACCGTAATCAAACAATAAAATGTAGGGATGATACAAATGAGGCTTCAAAACCCATGTTGGGCAGGAGAATCCTGAACTAACCAATCAATGCTGGTGCTAAACAAGGCTTCAAAACCCGTGGTGGGTGGGAGTATTCTGAACTAACCAATCAATGCTGGTGCTAAACAAGGCTTCAAAACCCGTGGTGGGTGGGAGTATTCTGAACTAACCAA
>JAACJT020000086.1:16637898-16650706 GCA_009936485.2 Gymnarchus niloticus | reverse complement strand
TTTTCCTAATTGCCCTGAATGGGTTAACCACCCCCGCATTGGGTTCCCCCCCCCTGTGTTTCTTCCTGCCTGGGACAGGGCCCCGCCCCCCCCCCCCCCCCATGACCATGACCACGATGAGAGTTTGGAAGACGGATGGATTATTATTACTATTAATGTTGTTTACCAGTAACAGCCGCAGCAATTTCTTGGTTAATATTTGTCACTATAATGGCATGAAGCTTCCTGAAAAGTGCAGTCAGTCTGGGCATTTTGCTGTGCGTGGTGCTGGCCTCCACTGGCTTTTTGTGAAAGGCAGCTGTGTGCAGGATATTCAGCGCTGCAGAGACAGAAGGTGATTAATGCAAGGAGCAGTGGCCCACGACTGATGTCATTGTGTTGAGACTGTATAGTGCTGTCAGCGATCGCGCTCATTGTGCGCCCGAGGACGAGCCGGATGGAGGGGGGGGCAGGGTAGACCCCTCCAAATGCAAGCGTCAGCAAGCAGAAGAGCAGCCTTTGAGAAGTGGATCTTCTTATCTACTCATACACAAGACGTCACTTGTCCGCCAGTTTTCCTCCCCCAGAATTTAAGCTCACGTCTACTCCCTCCCGCCCCCCACCCCCCGGTTCTGAAAGAGTTAAAGGAGAGCTAGGCCCACGCTGACTCTGGCTGCCTTTTGTTGGTCCCAGAGTGTGAGCTTACAAGCAGAGCCGCTGAGGTTCGAGGTTCGGCTGAGTGGCGATAACAGGCAGCAATCAGCGAAGCCGAACAATGGGTGACAAGTGTTTGGTATGCTGGAACAGCTGAGGCGCTGGAGTGTAGACCGCTATGCGAGCGTAACCTTCCCTTTGACCTGGACCTGCCCCTCTGTCTTTCATTGGCCAGGCTAGGAATGTTGCATAATGAAGAATTTTTCTTGGCTAGCGATTGTGGAAAGATACTGTCCCTATCCTCCTACAGCTAGCTACATCCTGCACAACTCTGGCATAATTCTCATTGGAAAAATGAAGCTGAAAATGATTAGACACTGCAATATAATTGCTTAGAACTGCAAATGCACAAGAGTGATGTTTCTGTAGTTCGAAAGTAGGAGCTGGCAAGAAATGAACACTTTCAAGGACACCATCCAGAGTGAATGCTATACTTCCGTTTTCCTCACCTAGGTGAGCCCAAGTAAAACCTCCAAAGAAGTCTCCCCTGCTGTCTCCATAGACACGGTAACAAACTCGGACCTAATGAAAGAGAAGCCTGAACATCTTCTATCTAAGTTTTTCCAATCAAACTTTGATAGTCTAAGCATTGCTCATTTCATTCCTCCTTAACAGTGAAGGGCTTCTGTGGAACCGCCACATAAACATGTGTTGGCCGCCTTTTTCTCAAGCTCTTTCTCCACTTTGTCGGAGAAGTAAAGCAGCGTTTGCTAGTCTGGTGAATTTGTAAGACTTAATGGTTTTCCTTTGTCTCCTTGGGGCTTCCGTACAGCCTATCTGCAGTCAAACTCCCATCTGACTCCTGGACGCTGTTCACCTGTGCTCTTCTTTAATTGATCCCAATGGTTTTAAAGGTTTTTTTTGTAGCAAAACTAACAACTGATTAACACATGGGTTCCAAATCTCATTAGTCCATCGTTCATCTACATAATATGATTCTTCCTGTCTTTACATTGGCTAACACGGCATAAGGGTGCATGAACATGCCACTCTGAGCTACGCCGGGCTTCATTTCCCACCTTGGCAGGAATGGGAAGCCATATGGCATACAGGCCACCTCTCCATCAACAAAAAGTGATGGAAAGAAGCAGAGAGGCCACGCTAGAGAGCTACAGACATCACAGACAGGGTGTTCTCAGTATCTATTGCTCCTCACCTGGCAGGCAAAAGGCGCCAAGGAGCCTGAGGGCCAGACCAAACTGGACAAGAGCCCTGCGGCCAAAACAACAGCTCCTTCTGCCTCGGAACCTAAAGAAGTGGACCCCAATCCTAAGGACTCCACCGGGGGTACATTCAGCAAACTCTTTAGGCAGAAGGTACACGGCCCGCAACCAAGCTGGAGATTGTGTAGCATTGTTATTTCAACACCGATCTTTCAGTTATAAATGATTTTTATAAAGCACATGGGTAACGTTTGATTTTTTCGATGTTTGGACAGTCCTTCAAGGATACCCAACCAACAACCAGTAATGTAAGTATCACTTTTCATAATCTTTGTAATGAAAGGAGTGTTGAAAAATTAAATTCTAAAAATCTATTAATCTGGAACTAATATGGCTAACCTGCTTTTTATACTCTTGCAGAAAAAAATCACATGGTTTTCGGGAAGTTATGTGAGAAAAAATAAAAGCCACTTTTTAGATTTTTTTTCACGTTAGATTAAATTTTCACATGTATAAATGAATGTGAAAATGTATTTTCACATGTGAAACAAATCACACAAAATTTCACGTGGTATTCTGAAACCCACGTTTTTAATCACGTTTCAGTGATTCATATGAAAATAGATGTGAAAACATGAAGAAAAAGCAGACACGTGAAGAAAATCACACTGAATTTCACACGATTCTTCAAAAACCACGTGTTTTTTCCTTGCGGGTATTCATATGAGAATTATCGTCTAAAAAAATCGTTCAACATAAATGACACAAGGTCTGATACTCGTACATAATACTCAGTACTGGCTTTCCTCTTTGCACAAACTAAAAGGCAGCAAATATGCGCTGAGGAATTCCTTATACTCATACATAGTACTGTCAAAACTCTTTGTATTTTCTATCTAATGTGCCCATCTATTCTCTGCCTTGATGGGCGTCTGAAGGAAGTAGATGCTTCTACGGCTGCCAAAACAACCAAGACGGCACCTCCGCCCGAACCACCCAAAGCAGAAACCAAAGGAGAAACAGCTGCCAAAAATCCCAAAAACTCCCAGAAGGAAGTAGCTAAAGATACGTCCTGTGGGCCAGACACCACCCCCCAGCAGAAGCCTCCTAAAAGTGGGCCTTTCTCTAAACTTTTCCCACGCAAGGTAAGTCAAGTACTTAGTCAAGGAGACCGCTGACTTTCTACAGACTACGATGCCTTCTCCTCAGATCCATGAGCAGATTGGCATCAAGACACAAGCTGCCTTATCATTTTGCTTGGCACTTCGAACCCATACAAAAGGTTGCAAATGATAAACATTAGTTAAATGTTGCTAAGCCCTTGAAATCCTCACATATTTTGGCAAATGGTAAATATACAGTATTTCTTACATGCTCGGTTTAATATTGCTACGTGAGTACGCATCTCCGTCATTTATTAAATGAAACAGGTCACTCCTGATATGGTTAATATATTCACCTTGACCATGGGAAATTTCTGGTGCCAAGGCCAGATGGTGGGTGTGTGTCAACCTTGCTGTTAGGGTTAACATCGCTCCCGCCTCCCTACAGACTACAGGGGAGGAGCCACAGGAGGAGGATCTGCAAAACGATGAGGAGGAGGAGGGGCAGGTAACACTGCGGGAAGACTCCTCCCACCTAACTTCTGCTGCTTTTTGACCTTCTGGCCAACTTTAGGGGGTTTCTTTGGGAGAGCCGGGGAACTCCCTCTGGTGTTTCCCAGTCAGGCTCCAAAGCACCTCAATGCTCTTGGGCTTCCCATTCTTCCACAGAAATCGGACGGGAGTCTTTTATGAATGGAGGCAATTTTGTTGCTTGGGGTCTTTCTCTGGTTCCCTTTGCTCGCCTTCAGGAGGACGGCATGCACTCCAATCCAATTCCCCACCGTGCTCCACAAGCCCGACGGGCAACCAGTAACACGGCTTTCTCTCTCTCTCCCCTTTCCTTTTCCACCTTGACTTTCTGCCCCATAGGGTGGCGCCTCGAAGGCAAGCACGCTCGAGGCTTCTGGGCAGCCAGAGCAGACCACAAAACCTCTGGAGAAAAAGAAGCCCAATCTTATCTCCCTTTTCAAGGCGAAGGTAAGCAGATCTGGCTTTCTACCGTCAGGCCTGCTTTTTTAGCAGAGACTGGAACAAGGAAATGTCTTGTGTGAGATCGTAACAGAGTGATGTGAATTTGAGGTACCACAACGTCCACAAACATCTAAAGTCCAGGCTGCCCCGACATGTGGAAACAGTGTCCCTGTCAACACTGACGTACCGGTAAATGAAACTGCGTGTCAGACATTAACATGACTCATATCACTAAACGTATTCGGTCATCCTTAGTTGTACCGATTCGGACTACGCCACATTACTCCTACCAACCACTAGATGGCCATGATGAACCGTCGATGCTGATTAATCTCCATTTGTTCACCGCAAGCAGGAAATAACAAAAAACAGGTCTACTCCGGTTCATAAGTAGGCCTTACTAAAAAGACTCGAGATTACAGCATTTTAAAAAAATATCACTAATTCAATGTCTTTTTAGGAGCTGTTTTGACTAAAGTAATGGCATCATCCTGTAACTTCAGGCCAATACAAATATCCTTATATACTGTGCCTATGCTTGAAATGTAACCACTAACCATACAGATGGTGAAAAATGACAGTGATTTTCCAATTTAGCAGTAGCAATTTTTTCCCAATGATAACAGAAATTTTATAGAGACAGTTTTGTTCAGCTAAACTGTAGGTGACAGAGTATATTGTATACTGGTGAAAATACGCATACCTCACATTTTTAAAACAATCAATGAGTATTAGAGTTGTGTTTAGAGTAAATCAGATATCCAGCTCTGAAGAGTTACGGTGTTCTATAAAGCTGAGTTGTGTTACTCTTATCAAGTTGCTTGATTGGTTGCTGAGAGCTCCTCGCAGCTGTGACCAAACCAAACGTGTGAAGCTCGTTCCCATGTGAATACTGAAAATGCTCTCAGTCCGGCAGCACCCTCCCTCCGTATCTCTGATTCGTTCTGCTGCCTCACTTTGTTACCCCAGACAGATACTGTGAGTGTAATATTAAAGGAAATACCCCATCAAAACATCTGAAGTACACAACACCAGCAGCTGAAAATGTTCTCCTGGAGTGCGAATGCTAAATTGTTTTTACTCGCTTTCATTTTCTTGCAGTTTCTCCTAAGTTTCGTTAAGTTTCCTTGCGTTTGATTTCAGAAGGAGCTGTACTTGTTTTTGACCTTGTAGCCTAGTAAACCCCCACACCCTCAAAGCCTGGGATCAAATGTTAACATGGCTGCCCTTTACCCCCCGCCATTCCCCCAAGACCCCTGAGACCACAAAGAACACCCCGCCTGAAGCACCCCCTCTGCCAGAGGCGGCCCCAGGCGTCAAGCTGAAGGAGGAGGCCAAACCCGGCACTGAGGCTGAGAAGAAGAAGAGTGGAAAGCTGGAGGCCCCAGCCAAAGCCAAGGCCCTTGAGGTCACCGTAGACAGCAAATCAGTGTCAGAAGCCTCCCAGAGCGGAGATGAAGCCACTGTCAGTGTCTCCAAAAAACTCGAGAAGAGGAACTCCATCCACTTGTTCTTCAAAAGCCTGGTAGGTTAAACGTAGATTCTCCACCTCAAGACACCATTCCAAATTCTGAGGAGAACATGACCCTAGGTACATATTTGCTTCATTTTCTACTAATAGCTCATAGCACTTCTTTCAGCCCAGAAACACCTGTAATTTGTCTAAAGTGCAACATTACCACAAGGTAGCAATGGTGGCACCCTGGGAAAATCCATCGATTCATGGCGGTCTTCTAGGGACGTTTCCCGTTATTAGCGCGAACAAAGCAAACCAAACACTCTGGCTGTTTCAGTTATTGGATTTTCTGAGCTGCCGGATATGTACATGTAATAACAGCGTAGGCTGCTTTAAGGAACGCGTTCCTTGTCAGATTCATCTGGGTGGTTCGTTATGTTTTGCACGCAGGGGCCGAAACGGCTGTCGGAGGCCAGCGTTCAGACCGATCCGGTGACCATTACTTACCCGTCCGAAAAGGCCAAATAACACAACCCCACTGAGAGCCTGATGTCCCACACTCTTTGACTGTAAAAAAAATAGTGAAACGAACTTTTGAATAGGAACATCTTTCCTCTTCGCTTCTGATATCAAAGTGGAAGGAAGGGTGGGTACATTATCAATGTGTGACAGGGTTAAGAGCAAGTGCTTAGTGAATGTAAAAGGATGGACAGCTGTTTAATGTGGAGCGAGGAACAGAGAGAGAGGCCATTTTCGAAAGGGCTGTGACTTCACAATGGATGTCAGTGGTGATTGGCGATAAAGCAGTTGTTAATCTATAGGGACGTGTGACTCTCGTTAACTGACAGTTTACTCACGTTAACTGACATGACATTCGTTTTTATATATCGAGGGAGCCGGGAGTTAAAGCCAAGCCTTCATTCTAACTTAAATCCTTCTAAACACAAAACCTGTATTTATCTACGTGTTTAAAATTCTAATGTTAAGATTTATTTGATCCTAAATAGTTACAGTATGAATATGTATTTTTTTTTTTTTTTTTTTGTAAACCAATATCTTTTCATGGACCATGGAGAGCATTAAAAATGTATTGACTATGTGATCGGCTTCCTCTGGGCCGACTTCTGAAATAGCATACAGCATATGGTTTGGGCTTAGTCATGAACAGCCAGCCTTGCTGAAAGCTGCTCTGACTGAGAGCTATGACAGCTTGATATAAACCCACAATGGAGAAATTCAATCACGAGGAGACATTTTCACAAATTCAGCGGGCCTATCGCCAAAACAGTGGAAATTAAATTTGTCTGTTAGGAACACATGTAAAGCCATAAACAACAGCGGCTTAATATTTTAACAGAAGCCCATTTTGAACATTGCTGCTTGCAAGCCTGCTGTGAGCGATGGGTATTCGGTAAATGCATGTTAAATGCATCATTACCTCGTGGAGAAGGTTTAGGAGCCGAGTCAAGGAGCCTGATGTTTTAAAAGCTTGCAGACACAAATGGGGCATTTCCCTCAGGTGAAGTTCTGCCTTGGGAAACACCGTTTGATTGATTTGGGGTGGGTAACTCGGGCACTTTGAAACTGCAAGGAGGTTCGAAGTTCCAGAGACAAGAAGCTTTACCTGTTCTGAAACACTGTCGGTCAGACTAGTGAAGGATGCTTTGCTCTTGCAGATCAATACTCGCACAAGCAGATGCACCCAAAGTCAAGCTGTCATATGAAACGGGAAGCTTTACATCTTAACCTGTGTACAGGGTGTTCTGGGTTCTAAATTTTATGTTTATTTAACTAAATGTGTAACCAAGCATAAAACAATAATCATTCAATGCAAAGACTAATTATGTTCAATGCAGTACTTCATGCTGAGGTAATATTAGAATCAAAGGCGGTTTTTTTTTTTTTTTTTTTTTTTACGGTGGTCACTGCATATATCATGCATTTCTGTGTCACATGAATTGCAGATGTAAAAAAACATTTTGTTTTTCAAGGGTTTTTGAACTGTCAGAGCTGTCAGATCTGTTCATAGATGTTTCATTCTTTAAGGACTGTAAACCACGTGAATACAGGGTCAAAGGTCAAAGTGCTACATGGCCTGATTCTGCACATGGCGTTACAAATGTAAAAACCCACTGAGATGCTGTGCGCCTGCAGGAGCAGAGCAGATCTAAACCCCCAGTCCTGTGTCATGTAACACACAAAGCACATGAAATATTAATAATGTGTTTAAAATGCTTTTTCAAGTAGACTGGTCTGTCACACCACCTGATAAAACAAAATAAAAAGTATACAACCGATCTCTCCGTCTCCTTATCGTGCATGTTTTGGGATTTATTGACATGTGTGTTTCAATGCTGGATTGTCATTTGAATTGTGTTTCCTTTTAAAAATAATTTTACACCTAAGCTCACGGCACGTTGAGTAGAAAAGCAGAAGGTCGGAAGTGTGCCTTTCCTAGGACGTTGGGTTTAAAAGTCCTTCACGCGTCACATCAGTGATGCAGATGGAGGCAGTTGTGGTATTTTCCGACTGCTGTTTGGCACAGTGGAGTGCTCAAGGGGTCTTGTTTTGTTTCTGCACCGTGTGACCATGTTTACCCCTTGGACGTATCGACTGTACCAGGCCACCACTTGCCGTAATGAGCTGAGCACCAGGTCATCCTTTAGGGTGAGCAGTGGAGTCGGGTGTATTTTCCCTGAATCTATTCGGCCTCGTCCTTTCTCTCCTGCCCCGGTACCACTGCGATAGAGTAACAAATAACCCCGTGACGATCATGCTGCCGGGGGCGAGACAAATGACTAACCACTGTTCAGGAATGACATTAATGGAGGGTTTAATGACTGGGGAATTTTAAGGACAGTCACCATTGGAATAAGAAACAGGGAGGGAGGGTTATCTTCTCAAGCAAAATGTCAATTGCCAGTTGATTTTGTGGCATATTTTTACATCTATTAGTTATAAATTGAAAGCCCATGCCTGTGTGTAAAAAAAAAAAGAAAAAAATCATTGGAGTCAAATTGGATTAAAGTCGTTTTGAAGCATTATACTCCTGTGGCAGGGGAAGTGCCTTTAATCTTTTAAAACTCATAATATTCATTTGTATGATTCATATCCCTTAGCATCATGAAGTTGGTCCCAAGAAGGATGGATTTTGGAAAGCTCCAGAGTTTGTCCACCATTAGTAATGGAGGCCAGCCACAAAGCCCATTCCTCATCTCTGGTCCCTGTTATCTTCTTCCGGACATCTGTCCTATGCTTCCATTATAGGTGTGATCATTCACAATTGTGCATTTAAGTAAACGGCCAGGAGATGACAAATGGGGGAGAGGCTTCTCTGGCATTCTGGACATTTATTTATTTTTTTTTCATTTTCCCAAGGTATGTGTGTGACTTTGCATCTTTTTTATTTTTATTTTTTAATATGCTAACTATGCTATGGTTCTTCATGCATGCGTACAGGGAGGCCACCGGTCGGAAGCGTCACGTCGTTCCCTGCGTTTGTGAAATCCTGCTCGATGCCTTAGCGAGGCAGCTGGGAAGGCCTTCACGGGAAGTCAAGAACATTTCAAACCGAGTTCCATAACCGTGGGCCATCCCCCGTTTTTGTAGTAATATGGGAGGGGTTTCCCCCTGTTAAAAATAATATCATAGCACTGCATAAACATTTTTCACAATGCTCTTTGCTAGATTAGTAATGCATAGCAGTGCTGTTTTCTTAAAGATTCCTTTTTCCTAAAGATTTCCGAAAATTGGTACGTTAAAAGGTACTTTCCTCTTAGCTGGGTGATGAATGACTCAGCTTGCAGAATGCTCTGTCATTAGCAGAGGCTTTAGATGAAGAATTTTGTCTTTTTTTTTTTTATCTCTAAGGGCAATAACTTTCACCAAGGATCAAGAAAAAACGCTGCTGTGTGTAGTAATTTGGGCACAGGGTAATATGGCTTGAAGTATTCCACAGATGTTGTATGCAAATATTTTTTTTTCACAAGTGTCTTGTTTACTTTTACCACCTGTGATTTTTTTTTTTGTCCTCATCGATGTCTAATCGTAAGATAGAAAGCGGGCATAATGGCTTATGATGTTGTGGAGTCGGAGAGCAGTTCGATTATCTGACAGCTAACCCTAACTGAGAACTCAAGACAACTCGCAGCAGTAAAGGACATGAAGGCTGCCAGGTTGGAGCATGGAAGGTGGCTGATTCTGTACCTCTGCTTCCTTCTCCAACCAACGTTAGAACCAAAACAGTTATACTTTACCTGGCATCCTATCTATGATGTATCCAAAGCTTGTGGCCTGTGCTTCCCGGATTAAGCTCCAGCCCCGACCCTTACTGGGAAGGATGGATGGATGGATGGATGGATGGATGGATGGATGGATGGATGGACAGACGGACAGTGTTGAACTGCTCTAAGCAATTTGTCACGTGATTTTTAAATGTGCCCATCCCATTAAACGTCACCAAGTTTAAATTTTGCTCATGCAAAGTAGACGCTGTGCATCATCACGGTGGACAGCAGACTGACACCCCTCAGATAATATAACTACAGTAACACTGTCAGCTCTCCTTCACTCTCCTTCTTCCTGGCTGTGAAGTTGTCAAAATTGCCCACACCTCGCTAATAACCATATAGGAAACCTTATAGTGCCTATCTGATGATCACATCGAGTCAGATATCTCGGTGCCTTTATCTTCATGCCATATCCCGTTTCTTTGACACGCCTTCCTCACTGAACCAGCATAACGAAATGCAAGCTGTTCCTTAAAAAGTGTAACGCGACTCAGGTCGTTTTCGTCTTCCTTCCCCTTTCTTTTACAAAATTTGGAAGTGAACAGCAGTCCTGCAGCAACAGACAAAAATCATGAGAATGCAACTGCTAACCGAGGAATACATTTATAAGGGTTGAAAGGCATAACCCCTGACATATATGCCTGTACAGTAAACTTGTATTTTAAATAATTTTTGTTACATTTTAAAAACAATAGCTTTTCTATATTTTTAAATGCTTTATTAATACAAGCATGCACCCTTTCAAACAGAACATTTCAATATGGGTTCAGGAGCAGTCGTGTCTCGTCAGATATTACCTGCTTTAACCATTTATAATATTTCGTGAATCCTTAAAAATATCTCGTAACTCGTCTCTATGAATATTCAGATACAAGGATCTATACTGCCGTTCTGGTAATAAACACTGCATAAAGGATTATATTAATTTAATATTAGTAAATGGGATGCATTTTGTTAAATTATATTTGTTGGAAAAGCAACAAAGCCGATGTTTTAAAAGTTATTTTTAATTTTTTTATATATTTAGTTTTCTTTTTCCAGTTTTAAGAGAAACGAGGTTCATTTTTGCTTGTGGATAGTGGGTTATGTGCCTATATTATTGCAAGAAATATACAGTATCAGTTCAGGGTAATCAATCAAGGATGTTTGAGAATGTTCTGTTTTAGAATGTTTGAAAAGTACAAGCCTATTAGGTTCCAAGGGGTTAAAGGGTGAATCACATGATTTAAAGCCCTGTAAGCTCTGGCACACTTAAAACAAAGATAACGCCATGAAGGTCAAAGACCCTTCAAAACAACTCCGTGATGAAATTGTGAAAAGGCACAGATTAGGAGAGTAGTAGGAAAATGACTTGGGCAGAGTCAAACTAGCCAGAAAAATTTAGAACATCCAGCTCTTCTCCATTCTAATGGCTTAAAAGAAAACTTTTCATAACCTTGCTCCGTATGTCATCAATACTCTACGGTTCGAGTATGTCTTAGACAGAAAATATTTATATTTGCTAAAAGTTTAGTGGCTAGCACCTGGGATTGCTGTCCTGCAGCCGTCCTTGTCCAACCTGACAGAAGATGATGCAGATTTGCCTAGAAGAATGGTTTATTTCTGCAGAACCCGGATGTATGGTGACAGCTATTATTGGGGTGAGGGTCACTTGGGACGAATGCATCTGTTGAACGACTGAGCGATGTAATACGAGATAACACCGATGAACACACGCTCATCTGCTTGCAAAACCACAGCGCTGTACATCTCTAAATGATCAGCTGGAGAAGCAGCTGTGTAGGACTTCCACTCGCTGTGGCCAACCTGTGACTACATGTCCGAACTCTCTCACCGTCTAGCCTTGATCTGTAATCCCGTGTGACACCAGGTCACCACCGTAGCGTTATTCACCCGCCGCTGCATTCTACCGCTTTTCCCCTCGCTCCCGGAGCACGGCTGCCAGTTGTGAAAGTGAGTACGACGCCACACTTCAGCAACGTTCCACTCCGTAGTGCATGCATGCAGAGCTTCCTTTCCCGACATGAAAAAAGGGGAAGTATCACCCAGGTTCAGACCCAGGGAGGCCCTCTGCTATGAGGGAGGTATGGCAGGCCTCAGGGGGCCGAGCCCACATGCCACTGTGCTTTCTGGAGGCCTTCACACTACAATGGTCCAACAGATTACTCCCATGAGCATGACTGACCTGCTTGGCCGAGGGCACCTTCAGCCTTCTCCTACTGTATTGTTTTGTGTGTAAATGACAGCTCGTTATGGTGATCTCAATTTGGAGACTTACTGAACTTTTATTATTTCAACGTAACACCATGGATATAAGACACATGATCACACACAGAAAGACTCACGGCACTTTACCATCCAGGTCCCCTACCCAACTGCCCATCACATAACTGCACTCATTCTTAAAGGAACAGTACCATCATTATACACCCACCGACTGATTCTATTGTAAAGAACCTGCTTGGGTACAAAAATCTTTCCTTTAGATTTTAAAATCAGCAAGAGTTGAGGAGCATCCTTACTTTAAAGACTGCGAACATGGCCCATTGTGTCCTGTCTTTTTTCAGCAAGGACAATGATTCTGTGTGCTTCTCTCGGCTGTATTGCTGCCCTGAGGCTACGGTACCCCGTTAATCTGAGAGGTCCTGTGGAAAAGGAATCCATTGTGTTTAATTCATTGTGAATGACAAGGACTGTGCAGCGGGTCATATTCACAGACAATTAAATATTGTACCAGTACAGAGTTTCAGAATGTGGTGTACATAAACGATAAGGTGGTCCTTGGTATCCTTTCAGGATTCTTTAAACAATGGGAGCATTTTTCAAAAGAAGGAAATGTCTTTTATGACTTTTAGGCATTTTCTTTCGATGCTCATCAATGGCAGATTTTATTCACTTTGTTTTTGAAGGTAGTCTTTCCAAACAAAATGCCCTTCTAAGCTACTGTACCGCCGGAGACGCTCATGACAGCTGCCTGGTGGAGCCCAAGGACGCCGAGATAAATCCCAGAACCAAACTGCAAACGTGTCACTCCAGTTCAGTGCAAGACAATGAGTACAGCTGTGAGAAATGCACATGGCTGCAGGCAGGGGGGTGGGCGACTGTGTAGGCCATCTAGCAGAGGGCATTTAT
>JAACJT020000086.1:16625755-16636582 GCA_009936485.2 Gymnarchus niloticus | reverse complement strand
AGGGCTGGGACGGGGGCGGGGCTTGCAGAAACGTCAGCAGAAATACTTGTAACAGGCTAGCACTGCTCTTTGGCAAAGATAGGCAAGAACAGATGCCCTGAAGCGTGGTGGAAGGGTGCTAGAAATCCGTTGGGGTGGCATTTCACAGCAGCCTCGCATGCGATTATGGGCTTACATGTAGGTTGCGAAGCATACTTTAGTGTGGACCTTTTCCAGATGCACATGCCTCTGTAGAGGGCGTGTCACCAGGCTCCCATTGTGTGTTTAATGAAATTGTTCTTAGAGGAATTTTTGCACTCTGATTTAATCAAAATGATACTTTAATATGACTCCAAATTGGTTCAGTGAGCATTTCTAGGATCTTTTTCTCTTTATGGTCAGATATTTGACTATAACTGACTAGAATAAACACTCCTGTTCATGTTATTGTCAAGCAGGTTCTTTTTATTGATATGTTATTTGACAGACACAAGAGGAACTTACAAATCATATAATTAGTGCAATTTGGTTTACCACAATACTGAGTTGCCACAAACGTCATCAACATGATAAACAGTGGACTTAAAAAACATCTTTGCCATTCGCTAATCAAAAAAATCCATAAGTGTGTCATTTCTTTGAACGTCTTTATGAACTGTAGTCACTTTGTGGAAAACACTACCATATATCATAGACAAATATATCAACTAAAAATTCCATTAGAAGGACAACAATAAGCAACACCTTTATTTGGAGAATGAAAGCTGGAGTTTAGAAGAACAAGATTTTCCAAAATGCCCTGCTATTATAACCAAACCCAGCTTACAATGTTTAGAATGGCATGTAGATCGTTGCATCACTTACGATACTGGGGCACGCTTTGATGCATCGAGATCTGGTGACACATCAGACAAGTTTTTACATGCAGTCCCTGCTCACATGGACAGCCTGAATGATTAGCCAAGGCAACATCATATCCGAAATCAGTGACATTCGTAACTGAAAGCTTTGTTTAACCAACCCAGAGGAAGACGATATGAAACCAGTAAATGAGTCATATGGACCTTAAAAAAAGAGTACTGTTAGACGACCCAGGATGGAAAACAGTATCTGTCTTTTTTTTTTGTTCAAGACATAGGCTTCTTGTGCCGCCAGGGGTCTTGAAATGTCATGGAGAGCAAGGCTGGGCTTAGAATGCAGTCACCACCTGATTCCATCCTGCCTGTGCTGTCACATATTCCGTGGAAACGATGAGGCAAGATATAAATCACCACAGACATGCAGATTTTCCTTGGGAATCCCAGACAGCCTTGTTTTTCAGTCAGACTGCTATCTATAAAAAAGAGAAAACAAATAAAAAAACCTTTCCCACAATCAGAGATTTTAGAAATGAAACTCAGCCTTTAAATTCCAGCAGTTTGACACACAGGGATCATTGATTTTTATCAACATGTTTGTGTTTCAGATAACTTTTTTTTTTAACCAAAATTTTGAAATACCTACATTAGATTACAGTCAAATTTAAGTAAAATACTTGTTATTGATTATATAATATTTGAATATATATATATATTTTTTTTTTTAGTAACGTGTTCTGGGTAACAGAAGTCCATGATTCAATCGTTCAGGTTTAACATTAACTTTTTAAATTAAATAGATTATTCAACAATTAAAAACCTTTCTGATTATTGCCATTCTGGAACAAACATAGATCAACATACCAGAAATTGTTTGTAAAAGTGTAATTCAGAAATGTCTTCCTATTTTGTACCATGCCCCATCAAGACATTGCTTCATCAGTCACCATCCCTTGGACAGGAAGTCCCTGCACTACAAGCAGATGTTATTTCACAGTGTGACGTAAATACAGTAATTAGGTAGGTTCCCGGACTTCCACAGCATGCGGTAAACCCCTAGTGAATACACTTCAGCCTCCATTTTAGCTGCTAACCTGGTGTGTGAAAGGTATCAGAAAAATGGGATGACACTTCAGATCGATCGACAGCACTGTTGTCATGTTACATTTACTAACACCGTTTCCATTTCAAAAGCGAGCAGTTGAACAGGTTTCAGTTCAGACTTCAATAGTGGATTTGCAGGACAAAAGGGCCTATTCTCCTGCTCACCTGACACAAAATCATTTCTGCCCGAGTCTATTCTTGAATTTATTTTCTTTTAGCCATCAGCAAAATATACCCACGAGCCACAAATTATGAAAACAAATATTCATTTTACATTCACTTTTGACATTTCATTCCTTTAGCAGATGATTTTCTGCAAAGCGTCATACAGTAAATCAGATACAACACGAGCGAACAGCCGTTACAGAGCTACCTAGAGGCACGAGTGCAGCTAGGCTGAGTGTCCAACGAGGGACCAGCAATAAAGTTAAAACTGGACTGAGAGCTATGGAACAGTATCCTACTAGAAGGAAATTCTGTCCAGAAATGAAGTCCTAGATGAGCATCAAAATATTCAAATGATGTTATCAACAAAATAGTATCATATATCTTCCTTTGCATTCCTTTTGTCATTTGCAAATTATTATTATAATTCTAATGTTGATGTTGTTGTTCATTTTATTAGAACAATTTCATTTTTTTATTTTAAATGACTATATTAACTTAAATAAATTGTTTTTCTCTCCATAAACAAAAGACCAGATTGTTCCTTTACTTGATAATGTCATTTACAAAATGTTACACATCTTCTCACTTTCCAGGCAATGAGCAGGTCTGTGTGATTGTGTAGTAAGACTAAACCAATCAATAGTGGAGGCATCACCTGTTCACAGCAGATCACACCAGCCTTTGTGTTCCAGATGGGATCTGCTGCAATGGCTGCCACAACAATGACCTTTCGAGTCTTTTGGGAATGTTGCACAACAGAGGAATGTTTGAAATCTAGAGAAGGTTTTTTTTTTTTTTCTTAATTCATTAATCAAAAAGGTAAAAACAAAAATGTAGTTATAGTGTTTTGCAAGTGTGAGGCTTATCATAACAGCAATAACATACATGACAATTTTCACTTTTTTTTTAGTGTAAACTTCTAAAGGACTTTTAAAAACCATGTACCCAATATCTGAATCTGTTTATGTCAGAGTGCAGGCCCTGAATTAGAGCTTCATAATGCCTTGACAACACTACATAAACATCCATAAATTATTCATTTCTTATGAAGTTGTTAAGATTATTGTTGTGTCCATCGCAGAGAGAATAACCCCATTTTTCTTAGATAAATCACTGCCTATTTCCAAATAAGTACATATATATATTCAGGAGTAAATGAGTAGTGGAAATCATTTCACGTGAGTGTTAGGCAGAAGGTTTACTGTTAGTGCCTTTCACACGGGGGCACCTGAATAGGAGAGGGGTGCACTGTGGGTCAGCTGGTCCTGATACATCCAGGCAACACAGCCACAGGCTGGCCCGACCTCCACCGGCCTCCCCCCAGTGGGTGTCACTCAGGACCACCCTGCCCTTCTCTGTAATGTAAATTGCCCCCAGAAGTACTCCCCGTCGACAGACTACCTCCGTTTTTTTCCACTCTGGCGATTTTCACTTCCCAAGTCATTGCAGAACAGCGGTGTCTAATGCGTGCTGGTAGCCAATAGCCGCCTCGAGGTGGCGGTAGCAAAGAAGTCGGCTGGCTCTGCCCTCTCCCACCTCTGTCGGCCACAGACACCACCTTCGGGTCTTTCGCCATTATTCAAAAATTCCACTCCCCCCTCCCCCACCCTCCCACATCCCCCGACTCAGGGGCTGCGGATTTTCGACACTCAAGGGTGAGGACGCTGGCTAGTTGTTTACACTGAATCAACCAGAATAACAGCCAAAGGTAGAGCAGCATGTATTACAAGGGCACAGTGCATAACTGCAAATGAAATATGAACTTTGTAACTGTAGTCATTAATGTTTATATTCAAACCTCTTTCTGACTCATAATTATAAATGCAATCTTGGAACATAACTGATAACAAATGTATTCATTTTACACACAAATATCATCTGCTATAAACATGAGCCAGTGGCTGAAACAGTTACTGTATACAAGTGTCTATCATGTTATCATCTCGTTACCTTGCAAATCGGACTTTAATTTAATCACCAACCATGCAAATCAAACAGCTTGGGGTTTCCTCATCTTGTGCTGTTTACAAACACTAGTTGGGGGGGTGGAGAGACCTATTGACTCTGGCCTGAAATCAGAACGAGGACGAATATAAGAGCCAGGTTTAAAGCAGCAACACTGGAAAAGGCAAAACTATAGTTTCCATCTGAATCACACATTACAATCAGCTATGAAGTGTATTAATACGAACGTAACTATCTGCTGGCTTTTTCATTTCGGAGTTCCATCATCCTCAGGCATAACAATGCCATTCCACATTACTAGCTTTTCACGAGCCTTTGTGCTCCCAGAACAATGGCAATAGAGCGGGAGGCCTCAGCTGTCACGTGCAACGTTTGATTAACGTTCTGGACAGGGCCGAATGACACAATCCCAGGCTAAAACAAGATTTCCAGTGTAAGATGTACATGCCATATCGGTTTTTGCGTGTTTTATTAAGTATGTTAAAAATAGGAGAAGTGCAAAAACATCTGCAATGTATGACTTTGACCTCAGAACGTGTTTTAGAGGGCTGCTGCCATATAGCAAGACGGAGCTTCGCTTAATGAAGCTGTCAGCTTGGCCTTTGCAACTCAAGTTATTCTTAAATGAAGTCTTCTATCTGAAGGACAAGCGCTTCCTTAATCATGGAAGCTTAACTTGGCATTTTTTTTCCAAAAATTTAGAAAATGTTGCATTTTTTTTTAGACTAAACTAATCACCAAAAGAAGACTACATATTTGAAAAAAATGCACTTTTAAAAATGGGTATTGCACCTGTTCTTATATCAATACATTATTTACACATATATAATAGTATAATCTTATATATAAATACATTGCATGTATTGATATATTATGCTTTTTACACTATATTTCATTTATACAATTTAAGGCATGAAACCAAATCTTTTTCAGTAATAAATTGATGAAACTAACACAAATTATTGCTGTAGTCAAGGGGAAAATATGCTGTAAATATATTGTTATAATATCCATTAAGTATATACTACACACACACACACACACACACACACACACACACACACACACACACAAATACAGATACACACATACACATAAATGTACAACTGCCAAAGCAGACTTGCTCTCCTGTCTTTTTTGTAAGACCAGGTCAAGCAAGCTCTCATCTTCCTCATGCAGAATGCAGCAGCCATCACCTTCCTCCGAATGAGGCATGACAGTGACCCTGGCAGTAGGCGGTAAAGCTCCCGCGGTACGGGCCGGCGGAAAGAGGCCCATGGGAGGCCGACGGTCCAGCTGGCTGTTGGATGTGTCTGCTGAATGTCTGCTAACGGCTGGACACCTGGGGAGCTCAGCTGAAGATCTGCCCTTTGTTCGTGGCAAGAGGTTTCCTACTCTTGTGTTGTGGTTGAGTTATGCAAGAAAAGCTTTCCCCCTGCAGCAGTTTTTCATTTGAAGAGTCACATGGTACATAATCTTATTTGATATCATTGCTTTTTAACTGTATCCTGTTTGTGTTAAAGAAACTGGCAGTTTATTGGCTGGTCTTTCATATGTTTAGTGTGGTAATATTCTGCAGTACTTATTAAACTTGTTGCACTAAACTCTGTGTAACCTACACAACTACAGTACTGTGCAAAGGTCTAGGCCGGCAAAAAAAATTATGCTTAAATTATTTATGTTGGTGCAAAACTATGACTTTATGTCTGTGAAAGTTTGCCAGTTTACATTTTTCCACCCCAGAATTTGCAGTCTAATACTCCCATGTATTTATTGAAGTCAACTATGAATTTCAGCTTGTTTGACTAATCAATACCTCATAAAGTTAATTAATTAAGTTAGCTAATCTCTCTGAAGGAGAGATTAGGGAACCAAAACTGTGTTCTTCTAGACATCCAACTGGACATCAGTCATATTTTGAAGGACAGAAGAAATTTTCTTTTCATTGTATTGTTGTTTATTGGCATGTAGTATAATATTAAGTTACTTTTTTTCCTGAGCATATATACTTTTACTGCCCAGATAAAGCTTCTCTGCCTTCCTAAGCCTTTTGCTTTTTACCATATATATATTGCCAGCTTGGTGATGTACCAAAATATGTATTCAAACGCCGTGCTTAAAAATCATTCTTTGTACTTTTGTAGTGAGCAGAAATGTTCACAATTAGTGTTGATGGGAAATCTTCCAAACAGTTGGATAAAACAAGATACACCGATACCCCACACACACACACACACACTCAGATTTTCACTGTCAGCAATTGTTGACTGTAATATTTGCCTGTCCACTGGAACATGAAGACGGGGAAAATCTGTCACTGAATACAACAGGTTTCTGCTGCCAGGCAAGGGTTGTTTATTTAAGCTGAAAGAGGCGACTTCTAATCAAAGTATCCTAGGAGGGACAAACATGCTCTTTCATCAGATAGCCTTTCTTTAGCCAGAGAGATAGGAAAACACGTAACTTCTGAGCACATAGAAGCAGACAATGCAAGCTGCAGGTCATCGGAATCAGCAAGGTCAAATGGTGTACAGGGGTGGCCACACCCTACAATGCTAGAAAAGGTGGCTGTATTGGAAAATGACTATTGGCAAAGCTATCGAACAACACAGACAGCTTGAGGAAAGCAAGTCTTTTCTGGGCAGTCAGCTTCATATTGGTGTGGGGGATGGGCCTTTGACATGCATGGAATACCACTTGAGCAGAACAGCCGATGTGATTAACTGTAAACACAGGGTAGTTCCCTAACAATCCTCAGTTGTGATTACGTCTGATTAAGACCATAGTATTTCTGTCTCCAAACTAAACTGACTCACTGCATCCAGATGTTTATTATTAATTAATCTTTGTAAAGTACAATTGGCTAAATTAAAACAATCACTTTTAAAAGAATTGTGCCAGTTTCAGTAATGGTATTATTAGTGGCAAAACTAAAATACATCCCCCAGCCTTTGTAATATTGTACCAAGTTGTAAAATCCAAATCATCTTCTCCTTGTCTTTGTTATTGATTATAGGGTAGGAAAGCTCTGTAGATGAATACATTTTCAGCTAAAATTCTGGGTAACCAAGGTATTTATACTCTCCTTATGGAACATAAATGCCAGGATAGTTTCACATTTAAAAAATCACTTTGGACAGCAACTGTTTGGGTTTGGATTATGGGCCATTAAGGGGAAAAATTCATTATTTGACAGCAATTTCCAGTGAAGAAAACAGAAAGGGTATCTAAACAATACAGATTAAGTTATACAGTACACATAACAGAAGGGTTACAGGGGAGAAGTGACAAAACCGATACTCGTTTGAGTACCTGCCTGTATGAACCCAATCAGCCTTCATACAACCATTTTTAGTAACTCATACATATGTTAATTTTGTTATGAACTGAATAATCACCATTTCCATTTTCCACCACCACACACGATTTCCCAGAATGCAGAGGAACCGTCAGGAAGGAGTCTGAAGTGTTATTCACTTCTAAACACAATGGCGTTATGAAGCACCGTCCTTCCCACTTGCGGATTCTGCTATTTTTATTCTAAGTTTGCAGATGGTTTTTACAACATGGCTGCTAAATGTGTGGCATCAGTATTTAATGATTGTTAAAACATTCGTGAAACCAGGTACAAGTTAATCATATAAATAGGATTCAGCAGCGCAAACTGTGGGTAGTTTGGTAGTGGAGTAAGTCACATAGTAGTGTACTTTGATTGTTGTGTATGACTGAGTTATGACTGAGTTCTCAGAAGGTAACGCTTATGATTTTAAAGGCAGCCAAAGAGGAAATGTTAATCTCTTTGTAGATACCCAGATACTTCCTGAAGTGCAGCAGTCAAAACTGAATGGAAACCAGCATTACTGAGTACTACTCCTTTATGAAACTGAGTTCTGCATGCACTCACTAACACAAAGCATAGTGACACTTCGCCATGTTACTCATTTGACCGTAAAAGCACTGAAGACTGATAGTTTAAGGGCATTCACAGCGTACAACTTCCACTTTTCAGTCATACTCGCACTACCATGCATAATATGTGAGACAGTGAAATATATGGGGTAAAATTAGCTGTTAAGAAAATAATGTATAAATGTCGACAGACGCGTGTGCGCTTGGTGCTTAGGAGCTGGTCGGGCACATGTATGTGATACCATTTAGAGAGGATCTGCTCAGACTGGATGTGGATGTGGATGATGTGGGGAAGCCCCACATGTAGTGAGAGAACCACTGTTCCCCTCCCCCCTTTCCCTATGGCGTGCTATGGGATATGTAAAAGGCGGTCTTCTACTGTATAAAAGACGCTATATAGGTTATTGAAGACGGACAAGACACCGAAACGCAATACTATCACCAATCATGGTAAATACTTTGCAATTACATGAACCTTTGCTGAGTGTTGAATTTAACTCAGTGTGTAGAGTAACATCTCGTGATGTTACTCTACACACGCTGGGCTAGTGTTTAATAATAGGATAAGGTCCATGTTGTCTGGTTTTGTATTTATTCTTTTCTGAGGTTTTCTGTTATTTTGCATATTCTTCACATGCATACTCTGGGCAGTTCCCCCGAAGCACAAGTTTGGCGACATTTTCAAATAGCAATATTTTAAAGAGCAAATAAATAAAAGAATTTCAGCATGGGACACACACATTATCCAGGTATGTGACTGTGACTATGGCACAACATTCTTTCGCTTAATCAGTTAACTTATTCATAAGAAATGACAAATAATGTCATATTTTATTAATACAATTTAGTGGACTGGAAGTACTCTGAAGTAATAGTCTCTACAAAAAAAAAAAAAAGCGTAAAAATTAAGTAGACTAAAGAATAATAGAATAATTAAGCACCGGTGAACAAGTTGTGGACACGTGATCACCCCTGCAGCGCTGCACGTGAACGCGCCGTGACGGTTGTTGGCTTGGGAGTGCGCGCTTCATAGTGCAACAGCTGCATAGTGTGAGATTTACAAACACCGAGTCGCTAACGTTAGCTAGCTACAGGTTGGCTAAAGTAGTTATTGGGATACAGGAGAAAAGTTTGTTTGACTTTTAGAGAGTTTAGAACCATATCTCTACTCATTCGAGGCGTACTATACGAGTGTGTTAAAATGCTGACGGGTATTGGTAAGTTCTTTTCTTTATGTTGATCGCAAGGCTTTTTATCGATAGCTACAGCAGTTAGCTAGTGAGCGAGCGGATCCTGCATCCTACCGAAGCTCGGCACCTTGTTTGTTACTATGCCGCGTCGCGAGCCTTATTCGCGTTGGCCGAATTCGATTATTCGCGAGCGCAAAGTACGGCACGAGCTTCGCCTCTCGGTACGCTTCACGTGCGAACCGAAGGCTGCAGTTCGTCTTGACGAATAAATGAATTAGGGATGTGACAGTGGAGCTATATGAACGAATAATCATACATTATTGAATAAGCTATTATAAAATATAACGAAGCAGTATTTTTCACTAGTTGTAACCGTTTTGCTTGTAACCTCTTTATAACCATTACTGCCTATTATCTTAAGTGGGTCATAAGAATTATAACGAATACTTGGGACGGAAGCTGACATACGGAAATAGTTGGCGAGTTGTTTAACTGGTAGATAGTGAACTAACTTCTGCAATAATGCTGCGAGCATCGAAAGAGTTACAATAGCTATTATTACTCCAGTTTTAAGTAGTTAGAGGCGACCTCCAGGATCTTAATTTGAGTTTGGAAGGTGATGGATTGTGTGTGTGTGTGTGTGTATATAATATGTAATATATAATGAATTCTCAGTATTTGCCTCCTTCACCGCAAGTGTATATAAACTTTTTAATAAAATTAAGCAAAGCGCTAGCTTCCAATAATAGTCAGAAAAATATTGTATGAATAGTTGTATACTATGCAGGTTTATATAGGTTGTATGTATGTATCAAACATGAACATGGTTAGTATATTATAATCTGTCCATATCCATGAGTGAGCCGCACAGCCAGGCTGCCGATTAATCGTAACACGTGTCAGGAAATGAGCGATATTTAACTATCTGCCAGGGAGCTGCAGGTCCGCCACTTTTCTGTCCGCTTGTCCTTGAAGAGCTTGGAAGTCCCTGGCGGCCGTGTTTCGCCGCTAAGAGCGTTTGTTTGTCACATCGGGGTTGAAAATCCCGACACCGCACCGCCCTTCGTACCCACTACACATCTAAGCCGGCCAGAGGCGCATCCGAGTGTAACGCTGGTTTCTACTTGACTAGACTCACTCTGAGTAGTGAATGAGTACACGCTGCTATATCCTCCAGGGCTCTGCTGAAAGCCATCGAGACTCGAGTTTCACCGTAAACTTCCACGCCATCAGCCATATGGGTGTGTAGGCTCTCTTAGATCTGGGCTCCCCGACTACATCAAGAATAACAGGTTTTTAACGTGTCACGCACTTTCTACTCGTGATATGACTCCCAATGCACTTTATTCGAATGATCTGGACGTGGGAGCGCCGCGTATCGGGGTGTCGAACAACTTAGGCGAGGCTGTAAGACATGGCTGTCTACTGTAGATGAGAAGTCAGAAGTTTGTGGTTCAACGGTAGGGATGTCATATCTGTTCGTCAGTGTCGAACATGACTTCCCGCTTGATTTTACTTCGATTATTCACACAATATCACAAGCCCCCCCCCCTCCCCCCCCCCCCCCCCCCTCCCCGCCCCCAGCCCCCTCCCCTCCCCCGCCACACTTCTGTACTTTAATCTCTTCCCTCCCCTCCGCGCCCTGCCCCCGTATT